>JARDXD010000605.1:0-12999 GCA_029218145.1 Aphanocladium album
GGCCCCCCGCCGCAAGCCATTGCGAACCAGCTCATGACGGCCGTGGTTGAGGGCAAGTTTACGGGCGCGTCCAAAATCTAGAGCATTGTTGAGCATTTGCGCGTGTATATGAGAAAGGGGTTTTGCATATATAGAGGTGTTGGGGAGCGGATCCTTGGTTGAGAAAGATACTGATGATGATACGAAAAGTAATGCTGCACGAGTGCAATACGAGCAGTATATTGTACTGAAATAGAATAGCATAGATTTAATATTTCTTTACTTTGGTTTCGCTTCCATCTACTCTTCACGTGTATGCTTGGAGTTCGACAAACGACGCACCTTCGACTTTTGGCGCCGTCTGCCGTGCCGTCATGCCGCGCTCATATAGCGCAAGCCATACCGCGTCCGCATTAATCACCTCGAGCGCCTCCTTTGCATCAGATCTCTTCTCCAACACATCGACGAGCAGGTCGAGGATGTCGTCAAACATTTCGTCGTCGATGCGCACGTTGGCCACAATCGACGTTAGCAGCGACACGACGGCGGCCCAGATCCGCGCTGGCGATGCATGCTGGCCGAGGCTCGCCGATGGTTCCTCCCGGCGGCTCAGCGTCGTGGTGCGCACATCCAGCCCGGATTCAGAGCGCAGCGGCACCATGACGTCGTTGGAAGATCCGTATCCCACGGCTCGTCTGCTCTCGGTTGCTGTTGACCCCCTCGCTGCTGCCGCGGCGCGTTTGGCCTTGCGGCAAAAGTCACGCAGGCCTTCGTGCCACTCCGTCTTGAACCGCGAGGCCAGAAAGTCGCCTGCGGCGTCGCAGAGTCCAGCAAGCGTGCTGCAGGCCTCGACAACGATGTACGGCTCGGGGTCCTTCAGGCGACTGATGACGACGGGCCAGACGGCGTTGACGAGGGGTAAGAAGGAGTCCTCATCAGAGGCCAGCACAGAGGTGGCGGACTTGAGAAGCTCAAGAAGAGAGCGCCGCAGCTTTGGTGTGGGCGATGTCAGATAGTACTGCGTCAGGTTGGCCACGCGATTCAGAAGCTGGTAAGTAGACGAGTTTGGCGGCTTCTCCTCACCGGGAGGCTCGCCGCCGGGGTCTTCCATCTCTTCATTGTTATTCTTCTTTTCAGGCTCGCCCCACGGCTCTTGTGGATGGCCCTTCAGTGGTTGCATCTTTTGCGCTTCTGCCTCGTCACGTTTTTTCCGCTCGTTGCGTTTGTCGAAAAAGGCAATTAGGCTGTTCAAATCGTCCTGTTGAATGGCCTGCTTTTTGTGCAGAATCTCTTTCTTCTCGTGATCTTTGAGTAGACGTGAGCTTTCGGTTTTGGCGCCCTGGTCGACGATTTCTTTGAGCACATCGAAGAGGCTTTCGACAAATAGAGGGTAGCCGTGGTAGTTGTCCAAAGCCGCAAATATCGATTCCACAACGTCGTCCAGGAAGGGTATCAGACGCGGCCCGGCAAGGCGAATCATCATTGTCAGGACCTGTGTGGATGCTGGCGATATGTCCAGCGTGTTAAGACGCAGAGCTACAGAGCTGACCATGTAGTCTACATTGCCGACAATCAGATCCGAGACTGAATCGTAATTGCTCGCAGATGCCACAATGTTCAATGTGGCCACGGCATGCTGCTGTAGCTGGTGGTTTTCGGATCCCAAAAATGTCGCTATGGGGAACAGCACGTCGATGAGCTCTGGCCGGAACGACTCACCCGATCGTTGGGCTGCATATGCAACGGTCTCCAACGCAAGTGCTTCCATGCGCCAGTCAACTACAGCCGCATCGCTGTGTGCGTCCAGGAGCTCAACGGAAATGGAGTACAATTCGCTGAAAGCTGATTCAGTGTCATCTGACCCGTTTGAAGCGTCTCCAAAGTTCAGTAGAGCATCTTCGTCGGCAGAAGAGGCATGCGACGCCTTGATCATCTCAAGACACAGCCAGTAGGCGGCGACCTGGCTGTTACCTGTAGTGTCGCGCACAAAGTCCACCACGTCTGACAATACCGCGCCAGACTGGGAGGTAGAGCTTACAGCTCGTAAAAGGGACATTAGTTCTTTTTTCAGGCCTCTTTGGCTTTCATGTGACAATAAAACTGGGGGGTAGGATGTTTTTCCCGCATATTTTACCATGGACTTTGTTTCCAGGAGCTGAATCGGCGCCGCGCTGTCGTAGCTTGTCGGTTTGCTCGCCTGGAGTAGTGACGTTATGGTCTCGCATATTGTATTTGAAAGGGCACTCTCCATTGTGCTCGACTCAATATTTAGGCTTCTCAGCAGTTCGATGCCCTTGGAGAAGTTATGAATGGCAATCCGCTTGACGTCCTCATCGGCGGACTGCATATGCCGTGGTAAGCTCGACATCCAGTTGTATACTGTTGTCTTGATGACTTCAAGTAGCTCGGGGTAGATTCCAGCGATATGCGACAAGTTTGTCTCAGTAACTGAGTTGTGCTCACTCGAGTCCAGGATAATGGCCGTCTCCACCAACAGCGCCGAACAGTTGGACAGCGTCTCATGGCATTCGTCAAGTAGTGTGATGCAAAGGCGATCAAGTGCGCCTCTTGCGTCAGCAGATTCATGTGCCCGAAGCTTCATCATTGTCGCTAATGCCTTTTTCACTTGTCCAACGGTGGCGTTGAGCCATGCCGACCCGAGGACCTTGTTGTTGTCCTCTTCCGTCTCTTCTACTTTGTCCTTTTTAACAAGAATTGTTCTTGTGCGCAAGTCACCAAGCACTCTCGTCAAGACTACTCTCACAGCATCTAGACAGCCCGCCAGCACGGAAGCTTTGTATCGCGCTGGGGTGTGGAGAACGCGGGCAAGATTTGACAACGTGCCGGGCAGGAAAGTGGCCAAAGCGCCGTGATCTCTGATGGCTCGGTTTAGAGCTACCAATGACTTGATGGCCTCTTCCTGTATTGAGGTGTTAACGCCGTCTGCAATGCCGTCCAGCATGGCCGTGACACCCTGGCCTAGCTGTGGGATGGCTGCAGGCTCAGCGAGACCAGCCGCTGCTTGTGTAGATCCGGCGGCTGCGTCGAGGAGGGCTGTCAGAGTGCGAAACGATTCCAATATCAGCTCTTCTGGTTTTTCTTGATTTTTGTCTGCCCCGGGCACACCATCGATGATGAAGATGAGAAGAGTGAAGATTTGCTGCACGAGGGCTGGTGATATCCGCGTCCGCCAACCATAGACGATGAGAGTTCGCAGGCATGCGACGCAGTTTTCCACGACCGGCATGGGATATCGCGTCATCTGGCGAAATATGTGGGACAGCGGAAAGAAGACATATTCGGCCAGCTTGTCGTGTAAGCCAGACGGGGACGACTGCAAGATGTCTAGGAGCTTTGCTGTGAGAGCCAGCAGCTCGCGCGCAGGCAACGGCCCATCCTCGTCTCGGATGGTAAGCCGACTGATCTCCACACAGCATGGTTTCAGCTGCGGCATGCGTTAGAAGTTGGATCGCGGCGTCGATGGCTGGGTACTGACCCGTTGGAACAAGGCGTTGCGCGCCTCTGAATCGGCGACTGCCTCCATGGCTGTTTGCGAATGGTTGTCAAGGTGTGCGTGACCGCATTTCCGAAGCTACAGTAACTGCAGTTTTGTTTGGTACTGATTAAAATACTGTAGGGGCGTCTGTGAACGCAATAGCTTGATATCGCAATGATGGGTAGCCTAGTTTGATGCGCACAGCCAGATGCTCACAAAATTGCGGGCGAATGAGGGAAGCTTCTCGACCCGCATTGTGACGTTGGGTGGCAGTGGTGCCGCATCCCACCATGCCACGCTGGGGCGGCGAGTCTACATTTGGCAAAGCTGTCTCCTCATTCAGGCTGCGCCCAAGGTTATTTAACGCAGACAATTGACTCAATCTTTATTTTTACAAAACTTTTCAATCTCAAACATGGTTGCTCCAGCTGCTTTTCCGCTCACAGCGCACCCTTACAAATCCCGCGTGAACGGCTCGTGCGCGTACGAGCTGGGTCCAACTACGGCCAAGAATGCCATCCTCTTCATCGGTGGTCTCTTTGACGGCCCTCACACTGTAGGGTATACTCGAACGGTTGCCAAATTTGTGGAAGAGGCTCAAGACTTGGATTATTCGATTTTTGAGATTCGAATGCGGAGCTCCTTTATAGGCTTTGGCCGGTCAAGTCTGAAGAACGACGTCGAGGACATTTCAGCGCTGGTAAAATATCTTCGCTCCATTGGCCGCGAGAAGATTGTGCTGTTTGGGCACTCTACGGGATGCCAGGTAAGTATAATTGGTCTACGCGGCGCAGTAAGTGCGGGCTCTGACCAGGTTAGGACTGTATGGAATATGCCAACTACGAGAAGCACGGAAACAGCCCTGTGGACGGCTTCATTATTCAAGCGCCCGTGTCGGACCGCGAGGCGCTGAAGAAGGATTTTCCCAACTTTGACGAGCTCTTGGCTCTGTCTGAAAAGATGATTGCCAACGGGGATGAAAAGGAATATATGCCAGCGAGAATGATCCCTGCGGGGTTCGATGTGCCCATCACGGCGTACCGCCTGCACTCGTTGATTGCAAAGGGGTAAGTGTCGTTCGAGGAGGCCGAGAAAATTGTTCTGACGGTAATGCAGGGGCGACGATGACTTTTTCTCGTCCGACTTTGACGAAGCGACGCGCAAGCAGATCTGGGGTCGGATCAACAGGCCTATTCTGGTGCTACATTCCGAGGAGGATGAATACGTCCCTGCTCATGTGAATCAGGATGCGCTGCGCAAGTTGTACAAGGAGGCGAACCCTCTTGTTAGCACGTTGTCGGGGTCAATTCCAGATGCTTCGCACGCTGTCTACCATGCCGAGGGTCGTGAGTGGTTAGCCAAGAGGGTCGTCCAATTTCTTCAGTCGCTGTCGTAGAGACGACCTCACATCTAATCAACGATAGGATAGAAAGCATGAAATAGAAATACGATAGAGAAATGCATGGAAAAATCGCAGCACTTGACATTACAAATCAAACAAGTATTACTCACGCATCAGCCAAAATGATGGCTCATGTGGTTTGGTGCAGGGTAAGATAGCTGCGTGCGAGACGCGTGCATGGCGGTACTCCACAACAGCAGTGTCGTGAGGTGCGCAAGTACGGTACTGCGCCAGCCAGAGACCAAGTGAGCAGCGTGTCGTCACTACTCGTAAATTGTTATTACTGCACCGGCTTTAGCGTCTTGTCGCCGAAGACGGTCCCGTATTAATTAGCAAAGAGAGACACTTGGGGCAGCACCAGGCAGCGAGATTGGCGCGTCCGAGTCGGCGTTGTACTGGTAATGCCCGAGCAGCGACTGGTCAGAGACGAGCCACGGACATACATTGCACGTTGTGACAACAGACATGTTCAGCTCTACCTCTTGCTCTGGCTTGACTCTTTTTGCCTTCCCTTCTGTGCGTCCGAGACAGCTTGTTAGCACCAATTAGTGGACGCTCTGCAAGCACTAATGCCAGTTATGGATCCACTCGCTGGGGATTCGTCCAATCAATCGCCACCTCTGCTCAGTCGCTGACAAAGCTCTTTTTTCTGTCTGCACACGGCGAGCGCCCAGCCGCGATCCACCCGGGACGGATGGCCGGCCGTCATTATGTATTTCTGGCTTGCCTGATTTTTTTTCTTTCCAAAGTGATTGTTCTTCACCACCGTCTTCTCTTTTCTCTCGGTGATTTTCTTCGCCTTGGTTGGCATCTTTTGATAGGCCTCCCCGTGGACGTTTTGTGACTGCTATTTTGGCCGTCGCAGCTCCGCTTTCGGATCCTCGCTCGTCGACTGCAGCTCTGCGAAACGGGAACTGCACCCGTTTATAGCACGACCCTCGCACGTCGTCTGCGCGCTGTACACCCATCACCATCGAGCAATGAACTGAAGCGCACCAACGACCCGAAACCGACCATCGATTGCCCCGATGGATTATCCCAATACCCAGCAGCGTTTGCTGCACACGGGTTCCTTCACGGGCATCCGCCCAATGGAGAACCTGCACTCGTACTTCAAGCCCAAGTCGCAGCCCTTCTGCGCCGACCCCGAAGGTTGGGGCCCTCTCAGCCCGATTCGCTACGATTTCACGCCTTGCTTTATTGATGTCTGGCTTGGCTCCGTCGCCGTCTTCGGTCTCCTTTTCGGTCCTCTGGCCATCTGGTATCTCCGTGGAAAGAATGACAGCAAGACGCCCAAGGATGTTGGCTACTGGCTCAAGCAGGTCCGTCTCAAAGCGTCATCGTGCCACTCATTGATACATCGCTAACTTTTTGACAGACTCTTTTCGGAGTTCTTACCGCCTCTGTTCTCGTTCAGCTTCTCTTTCAGGTCATGGAAGCCAAGCACGCCGACTTCCGCATCGCCACCACCCTACTTCTCCTCGCTTCCTTTGTCGTCATCTTCTACATTCAGCACATCGAGCACACAAGAATTAGACACGCGAATGGCGTCGTCCTCTTCTACTGGCTCTTCCTCATGATTGCGCAGAGCGTCAAGCTTCGCTCGCTCATTTCTCAGCAGCTCTACGTCCACGACAAGCCATACTTCATCTCCTACTGCGTCGGCTTCGGTCTGTCGGCTGCCGAGTTCGCTGTCGAGTGGCTGTGGCCTCGCTTCGGCACTCCCAGCGACTATGCGGCCATTGCTGAGGAGGACGAGTGCCCTGCTGAGTACGCGACCGTCTTCTCCAGGCTCACCTTTTCCTGGATGACTCCCATGATGCGCTTTGGCTACAAGACCTTCCTAACCGAAGATGACCTTTGGGCTCTCGCCAAGGCTGACAAGACGAGCACTACTGGCGAGAGCTTTGGCAAAGCCTGGGACCACGAGATGAAGAACAGGCCCAAGTCTCCTTCTCTCTGGCTTGCCCTCTTCCGTGCCTACGGCGGCCCTTATGCTGTCGCTGCCGTTTTCAAGATTGGAAACGACATGTCTCAGTACATCCAGCCCCAGCTGCTTCGTCTTCTGCTCAGATGGGTTCAGTCTTATGAGACTGATTCTCCCCAGCCCGTCATCAAGGGTGCTGCTCTCGCATTGGCCATGTTTGCCTGCGCCATCTTCCAGACAACAATGGTGCACCAATACTTCCAGCTCGCTTTCGAGACTGGTATGCGCATCAAGGGTGGTCTGGGCTCCAGCATCTACCGCAAGGCGCTCAAGCTCTCCAATGAAGGCCGCTCTACCAAGTCCACCGGCGACATTGTCAACTACATGGCTGTCGACGCTCAGCGTCTGCAGGATCTGACCCAGTTTGCCCAGCAGGCCTGGTCCGCTCCCTTTCAAATCATCATCTGCATGGTTTCCCTCTACAGTCTTGTCGGCTGGTCTATGCTTGCCGGTATTGCCGTCATGATCATCATGATGCCTATCCAGGGCTACGTTTCCAAGCTCATGAAGAAGCTTCAGAAGGAGCAGATGAAGAACAAGGATGCCAGAAGCCGTCTCATCAATGAAATCATCACCAACATGAAGAGCATCAAACTCTACTCCTGGGGCTCTGCTTTCATGAACAAGCTCAACTACGTCCGAAACGAGCAGGAGCTCAAGAATCTCCGCAAGATTGGTGCCACCCAGGCCATTGCCAACTTTACCTGGAACACTGCTCCCTTCTTCGTCTCATGCTCGACCTTCACCATTTACGTCATCACCCAGGACAAGCCCCTCACGACCGATATCGTCTTCCCTGCCCTTGCCCTCTTCAACCTGCTCTCTTTCCCCCTTGCCGTCCTCCCCATGGTCATCACCGCCATTGTCGAAGCCTCCGTCGCTGTCGGCCGTCTCACCGACTTCTTCAATGCCGAGGAGATCCAGCCTGACGCCATCACTGTTGGCCCTGCTCCCACCAAGCTCGGCGAAGAGTCTGTCATTGTCCGCAACGCTACCTTTTCTTGGAACCGTCACGAGGACAAGAAGGCTCTCAAAGACATCGACTACACTGCCTACAAGGGCGAGCTCTCCTGCGTCGTCGGTCGTGTTGGTGCCGGCAAGACTTCCTTCCTCCAGAGTCTACTTGGTGACCTCTGGAAGAATGAGGGTCACGCCGAGGTTCGCGGCAACGTTGCCTATGCCTCTCAGCAGACCTGGGTTCTCAACGCCACTGTCAAGGAAAACATTGTATTCGGTTACCGTTACGACTCTGAGTTCTATGAAAAGACTGTCAAGGCTTGCGCTCTTCTTGATGATTTTGCCCAGCTTCCTGATGGTGACGAGACTGTCGTCGGTGAGCGCGGTATCTCTCTAAGTGGAGGACAAAAAGCCCGTGTCTCCCTTGCCAGAGCCGTCTACGCCCGCGCTGACATCTACCTCCTGGATGATGTTCTCTCCGCCGTTGACTCTCATGTTGGCCGTCACATCATCGACAATGTCCTTGGCCCCCGCGGTCTGCTTGCCTCCAAGACTCGTATCCTCGCTACCAACTCCATCCCTGTCCTGCGCCAGGCGAGCTACATCACCCTCCTCCGCGACGGTGAGATCGCCGAGCGCGGCTCCTACAACGAGCTCGTCGCCAAGAAGGGCCTTGTCGCTGATCTCCTCCGCACTGCTTCCCAAGAATCGGGCAACGCTTCTGGATCTTCCACCCCGCCTTCGAGCGAATCCACCATCATTGGCGCCGAGAGCAGCCAAGATAAGGAGGAGCTGGAGGAGGCTCAGGAGAATGTTCCCGAAATGGCGCCTATCAAGACTGCCAAGATGGGTCTCGCTGTGGCTGACAAGGGCCGTTCCAGCAGCATGGCCACGCTGCGCCGTGCCAGCGCGGCTTCTTTCCGTGGTCCTCGCGGCAAGCTCACTGACGAGGAGATGGCACCCAGTCGCCGTACTCAGCAGAAGAAGGAGTTTGTCGAGCAGGGCAAGGTCAAGTGGTCTGTGTACGGCGAATATGCCAAGGAAAATAACACCATTGCCGTCCTTGTCTATCTCACCTGTTTGATTGCCGCCCAAACGGCCAACATCGGTGCTGCTTTCTGGCTTCAGCACTGGGCCGACCAGAACCGTGAAAATGGCAGCAACGAAAGAGTTGGCACCTACATCGGTATCTACTTTGCTATTGGTATCTCCTCGTCTGCGTTCACCGTCATTCAAACTCTCGTTCTCTGGATCTTCTGCTCCATCGAAGCATCGCGCAAGCTGCATGAGCGCATGGCCAACGCCATCTTCCGCTCTCCCATGTCTTTCTTTGACACGACGCCCACGGGACGAATTCTTAACCGCTTCTCCAGCGATATTTACAAGGTTGATGAGATCCTTGCTCGTGTTTTCAACATGTTGTTCAACAACGTTGCTCGCTCTGGTTTCACCATCCTTGTTATCTCCTACACGACACCACCTTTCACTGCATTCATCGTTCCCCTGGGTCTGGCTTACTACTTCATCCAGCGCTACTACCTACGCACCTCCCGTGAGCTGAAGCGTCTGGACAGCGTCAGCCGCAGTCCTGTTTACGCGCACTTCCAGGAGTCTCTCGGTGGTCTCACCACTATCCGTGCTTACCGCCAGCAGGAGCGCTTCCGTCTGGAGAACGAGTGGCGTCTGGATGCCAACCTCAAGGCCTATTTCCCCTCCATCAGCGCTAACAGATGGCTGGCTGTTCGTCTTGAGTTCATGGGTGCCGTTGTCATCCTGGCTGCCGCCGGTCTTGCGATCATTGCTGTTGCCAGCGGCGCTGGTCTCGGAGACGGCCCCGTCGGTCTCTCTCTGTCGCAGGCCCTGCAGATTACCACCTCGCTGAACTGGATTGTCCGCCAGACTGTCGAGGTCGAGACCAACATTGTCTCCGTTGAGCGTGTTCTTGAATACGCTGCTCTGCCCAGCGAGGCCCCCGAGGTGATTGCCAACCACCGCCCTCCCGTGGCCTGGCCTGCCAAGGGCGAGGTTGAGTTCAGGAATTACAGCACTCGCTACCGTGAGGGCCTTGACCTTGTCCTCAAGAACATCAACTTGGACATCAAATCCCATGAGAAGATTGGTGTTGTTGGTCGCACAGGTGCGGGCAAGTCGTCACTTACACTGGCCCTGTTCCGCCTGATTGAACCCGCCACTGGCCACATTGGCATTGACAACCTGAATACGTCATCCATTGGTCTGCTGGATCTACGCCGCAGACTTGCCATTATCCCGCAAGATGCCGCTCTGTTTGAGGGTACCGTGCGCGACAACTTGGATCCCGGACATGTACATGACGATACGGAGCTGTGGAGCGTTCTTGGTAAGTCTCCCGCATGATTATTTGTTTCACTGCAGGCTAACATTGACTTAGATCACGCCCGACTCAAGGACCACGTTAAGACCATGGACGGCGGTCTCGAGGCGAGAATTACTGAAGGAGGTAAGACAATACTTTGCAATCGAATACGATGTCTATGCGATTGGTGTGACCAGGTTTGCGACAAGGGGATTGGCTTGCAGCTGAAAACGCCCCTTGCCAGGGTAGAATGTCACTCAGCCTGTCACTGTGGGCTGGATGTGATATTGAACGCCCGCTCCGGGGTTCCGGAAACAATCACGCGAGCAAAACCGAGACATTGCAAAAAAAATTGCTCTTTCCAACGCCGTAACGGTAACAAGGCTAACCGTATTCTCTCCCGATAGGATCAAATCTCTCGCAAGGACAGCGCCAGCTGGTGTCGCTGGCCCGCGCCATGTTGACCCCATCCAACATCCTGGTGCTGGACGAAGCCACCGCAGCCGTGGACGTGGAGACGGACGCTATGCTGCAGACGACTCTGCGATCGCCGCTCTTTGCCAACCGCACCATCATTACCGTGGCGCACCGCCTTAACACTATTGTGGACAGCGACCGCGTCATCGTGCTGGACAAGGGTGAGGTCGTCGAGTTCGACACACCCGCCAACCTGTACAAGAAGCAAGGCTCCTTTTACAACCTGATGAAGCAGGCGGGTCTGGAGGTTGAGTGAAGGCAATATCCATCATGGCGTCGGGGGGGCCCTTGAACAGGAGCGTGTATTGTTGTGTGCAAATTTGGCGGCTGTGGAGTTTTCTGCTTACATTCAGAATGAATCATCTTTTTGAAAAGTTTATAATTTGTTGTCAATTGGACACTTGTCATTTAGCATCATATAGAATGCAGTTTGATTAACACGTACAAAGAGATCAAAAAGAGGCGCCTCCAGTGAACTGTGAAACAAACTTGTCGACGTAATTACGATTTCATTTCGAAAGCAGAGTCTAGTTTGCCAAGATCTGTACCAGTAAACTATGAACAAAATATGGAATGGTTCATTCGATGCCAACTGCCAAGGTCAATAAATCTCTGTCTCGGCTAAAAGCACAAGCGGATGCAAGGGATGGGAAAAGGTGGATTTTTCCCTTTTGCCTGCCCCTCTTGGCATCTGAAAAACTATCCAGCTTTTTGGAGATGGGAAACAGTTCCCGACTACAAAACACGGCGTAAATGACAACCGATATCCAAAACGAACCCCCCCGGGTGGGCAGGAAATGGCGATGTATTTCGAGACGCTTCCAGCCCGTTCTTCGGAACGTGGGGGAAGCAAAGGAGACAGAATGGAAAGAAAGGGACAGGTTTGCGACTTTGTTTACTATTCCGCTCTAATCCAAAGCTACGGCGAGAAGGTTGATGTGTTTACGGTCTAGCGAACGTGGCTAATGATTCCGCTTGTTGCCTATTGTCTGATATCGGAGTTGATGTCCTTTTGGGGCGCACCCGGACCGTACGCCAGATAAAAGACATGCACATTCACACAAGGTGCATGACAGATGGGCTAAAGGGAGTTCTCATAACCAAGACTGGGCCTTTTTGAAATCGCATCATTGAGAGATAACATCGGACCAAAACAGGAACCCCCCTCCCCCGCAAGCACTCGGCAGCAGAACGTTGCCGCGGTGCCGATGGGGCGCTATTAGAGTTTTAGACTCTGTTATCCTTGACCTCGTGTTCGTGCACCCAGCTTACTTGCGCCTTTACTTTTTTTTTCAGCTCATTACAGAGTACAGCGGTCTCAGATGCCAAAAAAAAAAAATAGCAAAAAGGAAGCGGACACGCTGCGCCTCCAGCCTTGGAACGCCCCCCTCTTCCCAGGCTTGGTGAAAGACACTGCAGTGGTAGCACCATTTTGAGTGCAATAGCGCGGCGGAGCACGACAAGTGACTATATTCCTGTTAATCGCTAGATTCGTACAGGGAAAAAAGGAAACTTGATACCCTGAAATCAAAAGGGTAGCCTGACCTACCCTGTGGCACAACCGCGCACTCCCCTCCATAACGAAAGACAAAAGAAGAGGTACGAGAGGGCAGCGTTGACTGCATCATGAGTCATGTGGACTACAAGTCCGGGCTAATAAAACAGGGCGAGATCGGGGGATACCTTGAGTTTTTTTGCTTGTTTGAATCTTTGCTATTACGTGCGTTTATCGGATCTCGCAGTTCCGCGTAATACGGAGGGAGACACCCAATCCAACCCACCAGCTCGGGCTTCGAAAGACTGACCCTTTGTGGTGGTGCGGAACTGTTCAATCACCGTCAACAATGATATGTATATAGATGTTTCTCACACATGATCACATGCAGTATACTCGGAAGAGCAAGTAAAAGGAGACTGTTTGTGGAGACAGTCCGCTGATGAAAGCCTACACACGACAAATGCATGTGCGATTCGCATCGGGATGGATGCCTTGTGCACGAAGAAGAGAGTATAAACAATTTCAATACAAATCAGGGAATGAAAGAGGTTTGCGGGAAAGCGCTGCACGCATAGTTTCAAACCAAAGGAAAAGAGAGAGGCTGGCAGAAAAGCGCTACACGCTGTCGCACAGAAAAAGACATACAAGATTCTTTCATACATTGCTACATCTGTGCTCATCAATCTCGTTTCTGTTTGCAGCTCATCAAGTTTGCCGCCCACCACCACCACCGTCTGTACGTAGTACTGGGTACGACGATATGGTGCGGCACAATCAAAAGCTCAGCCGCACACAAAAGAAGACGCGCGCAATGAATCAACCCACGAGCCAAAAACAAAGTTAAATTGAGTGTTGTATACCCTCCTCC
>JARDXD010000432.1:0-12971 GCA_029218145.1 Aphanocladium album
GAGCCGCCCTTGTAAAGGATGCAAAAATGTATCAAATTGTGAAATTCCAAAAGATGCTCAAATTGTTTATTGAGACTGTACAGAGAATGCTGAATCAAATGTAAAGGCTCAAAATGCAGACTGCAACTGTCCAAGTCGCAAGTATAGTGGCTGATATAATAGCCCGCATAGTAACCATGTCTTACAAAGTGCACATATAATAGCTACTGATACTTACATCTGCAGCATATTATACATTCGACCATCATTCTCCATACGTACGCTAGTCTCTCATAAATCATGGGAAATTATATATAATTCCTATTTATATATCCTATGGAAACCACCCCCTTCTCGCCACACTCCCTCCTCCCCTACATCTCTCCAATAACAGCCTCCGTCACCTCTTTGGTCGTCGCCGTCCCTCCCAAATCACACGTCGTAATCCCCTTGGCGCAAACTGCCTCCACCGCCTTCATCAATCGATCCGCAGCCTCCTGCTCGCCCAGCCACGCCAGCATCTCCGCCGCCGTCCAAAACGTCGCCACCGGGTTCGCGATGCCCTTGCCTGTAATGTCAAATGCCGACCCGTGAATCGGCTCAAACATGGACGGATTCTGGCGCGTGGGATCCAGGTTGCTCGTCGGCGCAATACCGATGGAACCTGCCAACGCCGCTGCCAGATCAGACAGAATATCGGCGTGCTAAATATGCCAAGGTAAGCAATCCAGCATCCCATTGCACAAGAAAATTTACTCACAAGATTGGTCGCGACAATCGTATCCAAAGACTGCGGCTTTTCCACCATGCGCACAGTCATTGCGTCGACAAGCATCTTGTCCATGGTCACATCAGGAAACTCTCTGCTAATCTCTGCCGCCACTTCGTCCCAGAGCACCATGCCGTTTCTCTGTGCGTTGCTCTTGGAAACGACGGTAATTAGTTTCCTCGGTCTCTTTTGTGCTACCTCAAAAGCAAAGCGCATGATGCGCGAGATGCCGTGTCGCGTAAAAATGGACACTTCGGTCGCCGTCTCCCAGGCTTGCCCGACGTGCGAGCGGCCGCCTTGACCGGCGTATTCGCCTTCGCTGTTTTCGCGAACAATAACCCAGTCCAAGTCTCCTGGTCCGCAATTTCTGAGCGGAGATTGGGTGCCGGGCAGAATGCGGGTTGGCCGAACGTTGGCGTATTGCTGCAACGGCTGGCAGATGGCTAAGCGCAAACCCCAGAGTGAGATATGGTCGGGCACATCTACATCAGTCAGCTTCTATCCTGACCGAGTAACATCGCAAATGTACCTTGTCGAAAGTAAAATGCGAGGATTCGGCATGAAATAAGACCTACCAGGAGCCCCTACCGCACCAAACAAGATGGCATCGTGCTTTCGCAGCTGATCCAGCGCACCATCCGGCATGTACTGGCCCATCTTCTTATATCTGTCCGAGCCCCAGTCGTAATTTTCAAACTTGATACTAAATGTGCCCAGTGTCCGCGCCAATGCGTCGAGGACAGTGATGCCGGCATCTATCACCTCCGGCCCGATGCCGTCTGCGGGGATGGCAGCGACGCTATACGCCTTGGGACTGGCGACAGCTGCTGGTGCCATGGCAAATTCCAGATAGCAGTTACTTAATCGAACTGACAAACTCTGTGTTATGAAAGAAAGGTTCAGATGATGCCGTGTGCATTGCAAGTGGTGGGATCGATAACCGCGCGATTGGTACGTGACGTGGGGTATGGATCGCCAGATGGCGCTATGGAGCCATGCATCTTGGCTGAAGACTGGTGAAGCATTACGAGACTGGTAGCTTTTTGAAAGCAAGCCTCAGAACTCCTGCAAGAAATTATGCTATTTATCGAGTTTCTTGGCATTTAATTTGGGAGAAAGAAGAAGGAGAAGAAAGTGAGACACAGAGTTGCGGCCTACTGGTTCACGTTCTATTCCTCCGAGACCTTGAAGGCGTCGTCAGCCGAGAGGCCGAAACGTCAGTGGCGGCTGGACATAAATTTTGGCTCGGGCTTGCTGATAGCCCTTTCAGTCCGAAACAGGTATTAATTATCGCGGCAGCCTTTAGGCTCAGTGATAAAAATAAGCCTAACTGCTGCGACGGGGCTTCTCGTGCATATGTACTGTTCGGGCGATCGGCAGAGCGTTGGCAGCTGACGCCTCAGCCTGCGGCTGCATGTTTTTCAGTCCCATCGGTGCAATTACCGATGAATAGTGACACGAAATAGCGGCATTTGAGGTTGCATTGACCGATGGCTGGATGGGTAAGAGCCGCGTCCCAACATGCCATAAGACGTCGACATCAATTGCTTCACCATACTATCTACTGAACATGGATCTCAAAACAGAAAGGTCGAGTCTGCTCTACAGCCTTGACTTACCTATATTCCCACATTTTTTCAAAGTATATGCCTTGAAATTGGACACGCAGCGTCAGCTAAACGAGGTTGACTTAAAGTTAGGCTAGAGCCTGCCCCGACGAGCCGCGGAACGACCCAGAAGACAGCAAATATTATACTTTGCAGCTTCTAGTCGGGTTTACTGTATTAAATTAGTTCTTATATTGGTCTAGACTCTAATAAATGCAGCCTCACGGCATATGCCAAATACGAGGCTGCCAGCATCATGTTCAGCTTGGCACGGGGCAATTTCGCAAGTGGCATATGCCGAGCTGATACAGCCTCATCAGCCTTTGCGTATTCTGCTTGATAGTTTTACTCTGAAAATAAATAGTAAAAAGAAATGACTGCTTTATGATGTGCCCAAATGCGGCTCGGAAAAAGTAGCCGGCATGTCCAGCGGCACAAGGTGTACTCTTCACCAAAGCATAAATACAGCGGCTGCCCGCCCTCGAATTTTCTTTTCACCATTCTGTCATCATCTCATTCATCATCTCATCCATCATTCAAAATGAAATTCTTTGCTCCTACCGCTGTCGTTGCCGTGCTCGCCGGCCTGGCTGTCGCCGCCCCAGCTGACGGTCCCAAAGGCCCCGTCTCGAACAAGGGAGAGGTATGTAGCCCGAAGATCGCAACTTGAGCCAAATGCGCGCGGAATTTCCACCATGGCCTATTTCAAGTTCTTTGGCAGTCTCAATTGAAGAACGATGAATGCTAACGATAAATTCAGCCCTGCCCTATCTGGATCAGAGAGCCCTGCTGCACTGAGCTTGTGGGAACGATTTTTGAAGGCTGCCCCTGCGCCGAGATGTGCATCCTTGGTGGAATACAGATTTAACAACCCCAATTACCTTAAATCTATAAATTATTAATCCATCCATATCACCATCTTTTGCTACCAGAAACGTGAGACTTTATGCATCCGTGTAAGTGGTAGGCTACAGCTACCAGAAAAGCCGCTGGTGTAGTTGAACCTGATTGCACAGATGACAATGGGGTGATATAGAATCAGAATAATATAGCGAACGCTTGTAGATTATCTGTTTTACTTTTCTTTCGAATAACTGAGATAAATTTTCCATTATTGAAGCAGCCTGTAATTCTGTCCTCTGTGCCACGACTGGGAGTGTGGCTGTGCTCAGCCATATCTCAGCCACACGTAGCTTTAGGTAGAAGCCAGCTCGTAAGCTCTTTGGTACCCAGTCACCATGCGATAGGCAGCTTCATATTCGCAATCGACCAGGCCTAAAAAAACGAGAAAATACAGAGTCAAACTAAGCCCTTCCATAATTCCCATCAAATTTAAATTGAATGTTTATATTTGCAAAAATATCAGCCTTTTGACATCAAAACGCACCAGTGCTGCCATTTACACGGCTGCCACCCTAGAGCTCTCCGCCAATCGCCCCACGTCGCCTCAGGCAGAAGCTCCCTCGTCAGCTTTCCTCGTCAACCACAGGCAAGCTATCCATCCCGCATCCAACCCATTCGACCCTCTGCATCAACACCACAACCGATTATCAAACCCACGCTTCCTTGACCAACGGCAAAATGGTGAGCGCCCGCGATTCCGCCCAGCAACCGGGAATTTCCTCGAGGAGCGTGCCTCTAGAAGCTAACCTGCGTTTGCTTTTGCTAGACTTCGATAGGAACGGGTTACGATCTGCTCAACTCCATCTTCTCGCCCGATGGTCGCAATTTCCAGGTCGAGTACGCCGTCAAGGCGGTAGAGAACGGCGGCACGTCCATCGGCATCCGCTGCGACGAGGGTGTCGTGCTTGCCGTCGAGAAGGTGGTTGCGTCCAAGCTGGCCAAGGCTGGCGCCAACAAGCGCATCGGTACCGTTGATAGTCACATTGGAGTTGTACGTTCCGCTTCAGACCCGACTGTATTCCTTCTTTCGGCTTTCACTAACAACCGCAGGTCTACTCTGGCATGATCCCAGATGGACGCCACTTCATCGACCGAGCCCGCGACGAGTCGCAATCGTGGCGCCAAAACTTCAAGGCGCCCATCCCCACAGCCGACCTGGCCTCGCGCATGGGCAGCTACCTGCAAGCATACACCATGTACGGCTCCGTGCGCCCCTTTGGCATCACGGGCATCATCGGCGGCGTCGACACGTCCGAGGACACGCCCGTCGACGGTGAGGTGGGTTCCGGTCCGGCCTGCGGCGCCGGCGGCAAGGTCGCCGGCAAGAAGCACGGCGGGCCCTTCCTGTACATGGTCGAGCCCAGCGGCCAGTACTGGGGCTACTACGGCGCGGCGACGGGCAAGGGCCGCCAGGCCGCCAAGGCCGAGCTCGAAAAGCTCGACCTGCAGAACGGCAAGATGACGCTGCTCCAGGCCGTCAAGGAGGCCGCGCGCATCATCTACGTCGCGCAAAAGGACAACAAGGACAAGGACTTTGAGCTCGAGATGACCTGGATCAGCACCGCTGACGGGCCGACCAAGGGCCGCCACGTCGAGGTGCCCAAGGAGCTCCGCGACGAGGCCGAGAGATTAGCAAAGGCCGAGGACGAGTCGGATGACGAGGAGGAGGAGAGCGATAAGAAGGACGACGATAAGATGGAAGAATAAAGCAAAGCAGCGCTCGCGCTGATACACACTATGTAATATCATAAATAAAATGGCAGGGTCCATAGAAATAACTGTTACGAACTAAACTCTCGGAGTCTGCAAATGATGTGGTTTTGATATTCTATTCGTTGATGCCCTTTTTTATATGTACAATACTTTTTGTTTCAAAATTTGCTGCATTACTTTTCTTCCTTTTTGTCGCGGGCCTGCGCGGCGTGGTTCTGGCACCAGTTGTTCCAGTCGGCAAAAAAGGACGTCTGCAGCTGGACCTCGCCCAGCACCCACTGGCTCTGCGTCTTGGCGTACACGGCCGCGACCTGCTTGATGCTGTCACGCTCCGCCGCGAACATGGAGCTCGCGACAATCAGGCTCGCCGCGCTGGCCGCCTTGCTGTAGGCGTGCGCATTGTCCTGGCCGGCGGCCTCGTGGATCTCGACCAGCAGCGCCAGCAAGTCGTTGCCGGCGTCATCCTCGCTGCTGCTGCTTTCGGCCGTCTTGTTGCTGCGGGCCTTTCTCAGCACCTTTTGATAGTTGAGGATGATTTCGCACGCGCGGCTGGCGAGCGGCTTGGTGCTGGTGGTGCGCATCAGGTTGAGGAGCGGCGCGAGCAGGGCGTAGGCGAGCGGGTTGAGGCGCTGGCCCTCGGCCTTGACGTAAATGTCGACGAGGTCGAGGATGCGGTGCTTGAACTGGACGACGGACTGCTTGGCATCCTTCTTCTCCTTCTTGGAGTCGGGCTTGGCCTTGACGCGCTGCTTGAAGACCTCGGCGAGCTTGTCGTCGAGCTGCATCATTTCCGAGTCGGACATGTCGCCATCGGAATCGGAGGACTCGGCGTCCATGTCCTTGTCGAGACGGTGGCTCTTGAGGATGTTGGCGCAGAGTTCGTCGAGGTCGATGGGGCCTTCTTGCTCATCGCCATCCTTGTCCTCGTCGTCGTCATCGTCTTCATCGTCGCTGTCGTCACTGTCGCCCTCGTCGTCGCTTGCGTCGTCCTTTTCGCCGAGATTGACAAATTCAATATCAGATCCGAGTTCAACGTCGGAAGCATCATCAAGGTCAATGACATTGTCGTCGTCGCCAGCCTCGGAGCCGTCTTCGTCAACCATCATAGCGTCGTCTTCGGTGTTGAAGAGCTCCTTCTGACCCATGGTGCTTTCTTTTGATGCCAGGGGATCGGTGAGAAGCTGCAGACCGCCGGCAGTAATGTGGCTGCTAAAGGCCTCGAACACCTGTTGTGATACTTGGCGCATCAGAGACGACGGGCGGGCAACCATGGAAAGCAGAATCTCCACCAAAAGTTCCGAGTTGCCCTCTGTCTTGTCGCCCTTCTTCAGCTTCTCATCGTATTGGGCAAGATCCTTGAGCGACTCCATAGCATCTGGGTCCTCGTTGTATAGTTGGAATATAGAAATGGCATGCAGAGTAGCCAGGGCCTCGTTGACACTCTTGGCCGCTTCGGTCTTGGACTTGCGCTTGAGCAGGCTTCGCATGCGCTTGAGAGCGTCGTCGACTGCCGTCTTGATGTCATCGTCCATGTCAACCGAGCTAGGGTCAATGGCCGCAATGGCATTGCAGAGTCCAGAAAAGTCGTCGGCATGGCGGGTGAGCTTGGAAAGCGACGATTCCAATCTTGATCGGCAGAGCTCGCGAATCTGTTCGGTGAGCAGCTCCGAAGGAATGTCCTCAGGCTGTGAGTAGGCCAGTCGCGAGAGCTCTTGGAGGTAGAGGCCGAACGAGTCCTTTCCGTTGCTCTTCTCCGAACCAGTCGAGGCAGAGGCGTTCAGGACCTTGGACAGGTACTCGACGTATGCTCTCAGTGTCGACTTGGCCTGGGTCTCTTCTTGATTTGATAGGGAGGGAATGGGCAGTTGCAGAACCTCGAGAATCTTCTTTTCGCTGATGCTTCCAGAATTCTGCAGCAGACGATCGATTGTCTTGGTAGATGTGCGCTGGTCAAAAGTGTAGACACCATTGTCGGTAAGCAGGTTGCGGAGCACAATGGTCAGGCTCTTGGGGTGAGCTGCCACGGTGTTCTCAATGGCCTTGAGAGCCTTGACAGCAGCTCTGTGCAGATAGCGGTCTTCTTTGGCGGCCTGGTTCATCAGACAGTTTAATAAGTTTTTGGAAAAGAGCTTGTCGACCTTGGACCTTTGATCCACGAGTCCCTCGAGCATCTTTTGAAAGACCATGAAGCCCTTGAATTTTTGACCATCTGTAGCATTCTTGGAGAAGAAGCCGTCTGGAAAGGTTAGTTACGATGCAATAGTAAAAATGAAGACATGGCAGACGTACCGTCTACAACTCGCTGCCAGAACTGGTCAAACTCGTCGGTTTTGACGCCCTCGCCAGCATAGTACGCGAGAATAATGTCCCAGACAAAGTGCAGTTGAGCTGTCCAGTTTGCCTGCTTGGGCGCATTTCCCTTCTTCTCGTTGGGATCCTTGCTCGACTCGTTGAAGCTCTCCTTGAGCACCGAGGCGAGATCGCCCAGCGTCTTGGTCGCGAGCGGGTGGTGCCTCCAGGGCTTGACCTTGATATCCGGGTGCTTGCCGGTGGCGGTGATCCAGAAGGCGACGCCGTCGGCCGTCTTGGCCATGCCGGCGTCGGCAACCTGCTGCAGCGTCGACTCGGCCGACTTCTTGTCCATCTGCTGCAGGGCCTGGACGACGACCCAGCCGCACTGCGAGCGCAGCCAGACCTTGCGCTGCGCAATCTTGAGCAGCAGGTCCAGCACCATGTTCCAGCGGGTCGGCTCGCCAAAGATGACGCGGGAGCTCACGAAGCACTCGATGCCGAAGAGCTGGCCCAGGTAGTGGTCGCGCTCCTCCTGGCCGGGGATGTTGCCGACGGGCTGCGTCTTGTCCATGAGGATGCGGACGGCCTTTTGAAAGGTCAGCCCGGGATAGTGCGCCGCGGCCAAGGCCTGCTCTCCAAAGAGCTGCGTCATCAGCTCGGTGATGACGAGACTGAAGCCGAGGCGGGCAGCGTTGCGGCCGCTGGCGAGCCCACGGAACAGACGACGCTCGAGGTGGCGCTCCAGCACGGCCTCGGGGACCTTTTCCTTGCCGATGAGGCTGGATATAATGCAGTCGGCCGCAGAGATTCGCTCATTCTCGTCTTCGCTGGCCAAAAGATCGTAGAGGGTCGCCTCGCGTCGTCGTTCTTCGCCAGTTGGGGCTTCGACAAACGGTCGCTTCTCGAAGATGGCCGTGGTCGATTTGGCAGCGGCACCGGTATCGTTCTTGGCTTTTTTGTGGCCATTGGTGGCCGGAGCCCCATTCTCCTTGGTTCCGCGCTTTCTTTTGCCTGCCATTCTGTGTGATTTGAATTACAATGGGCAGATACTGTCGAGTCGCTCTGCTTGTACCACCATTCTACTACGATCAGAAAGTCCCAAGAAATTATATTCTGCCAGTTTGTCCCGCTTGCCTAATTGGGCTCATCCCACATTTCCGAAAATGGAATCTGTATCACGTGAAATCGTGACAGCGCCGGTTGCCGGGCGGGGCATCAGCAACGCGTTACGCATTGTTTACTTTGGTAGCGCGACTGGCGATGCTGTTTACTTGTTGGAATTGACTATTTCGACAGCGCACCAGAGCCGCCAATTCACAAAAGGAAAGCCGTTGCGCGGTTCAAAATCCAGTAGTATAAGGGAAGCAAAAAACAAAAGGGCAAATGAAGCCACAAGTGGTCTCGCGGGGTGTCAATGGCTCTCCCTGGGCCGGACCGGAGGGCCATTGTTCAAAATTTGCCTGCCCTGCCCTGCCCTCTTGTGGTGGCCGTGTGTTCTACTAGTCTGAAAGCTTACTCTTGCCGCCCTGGTGGGGCAATGGGATGATGGAGGCGTTGAGAAGAAAAGGGCAAATGGTTTCAGGGCGCTGGATGGAGACTTTTTCCTTTCTCTCTCGAACCGGCTGAATATGGAGATGCGGTGAGTTGAAAGTACATGGTGTGGTCCAGTGACTGGAGGCGAAAAGCCTCAACTCGTCTTGTGGGAGGGCTGATTGGACAGAGGGCCGGTGATGTGCTCTGTCATGTGCATCTTCTGCGACGGGACTAGGCTTTTTGGCACACTCTGGAGGTGCTTTATCGGGAGGGGTCAGCGCCAAAGTAAACAATAAGATGCCAAAAAGAGGAGGGCAGGTGGCAGGGGTTGCATGATGAGCCTCGCAGCAAGGCTCGCGAGCTTTCTCTCGTTGGAGGGACAGCAAGCAAGGCTAAACTTGGGTACGTGGAGAAGAGGCTTTTTGCTCTGCCCCCACGGGCTTCGCCTCTCTTCGTACCCTGGCCAGAATGCAGACTCGTCACTCGTAGACTCCAGAACGAGACTAGACCGAGAGGATTATGCTCTGTTTGGGGAAGCTTGCGGGACGAAAAAGGGCCGCAGGCTATCGTTTCGGTGCCCAGCGCAGCTGCGACGCAATCATCCGAGCACGGTGCTTGGCGGCGTAATCAGCGGTGGCTTTTTTTTTTTAAACAGTGGCTCGTTTCTGTCTTTTTCGCGCAGCGTCCGTGACGATCCTGTTGCTAGCGGGTGTGGATTGACGGGATGGAATTTTGATAGCGCGCCTCGTGGCCATGTCCATGACGTTGATAGCGGCCGTTGCGGGCAAAGTAGTTGAATTAGGCAAATTCCCAAGGTACGGCCGCGCCTTGGTTATGGCTAGCATGTTGGATCGCAATTTAAGCCGGTAAATCGACGATGTGAGAGGGATGGGAAACGTCTATGACGCAGGATGGCGGCCAGGGGGGTAGGTTAGTTGGAATTGGTTCTTACCAGAAATGCGAGTTGCTTGTAAAAATCCTTGTTATTGAAAATCGAGATGTACAAAAAATACGAGCATGGATGTGCCGTCAACAACACTGGACAAGTGTGAAACTCGTTATGCGAAAAGAGTTCGGCATTGAATTCGACAACACAAGGTGGGATTTTTTGATTTTTTTGGATCACGCTCGATTGGGAAAAAAGAAAACAAAAAAAAAAAAACTTGTGTGTGTGTGCGGGAGAAGACCAGGCTGAGTTTGGCGACGACGGGATCCGTCGGCTGCAGCACAAAAATCTACATGTATCGTGTACACGAACATTGCACTACTCATGCAGCAAATTCGATGTAGAAGTCTTACCATGACGATAAGAGAGAAAAAGAAGAAAGTTATCGAGAGCGGCAGTTTTGCGCCTGCGACATTTCGACCTTGTTTTGATGGAAGATATTTCCTTCTGCCGCTGCTACATGAATGTTTAGTTCAAGATGCCGCGTCGCATCGCAGGCCGTGAAACACTTTGCGTCTGCAGATTGCATTGACGATTACGGAGTACAACGCGGAGACTAGGGAAAAAAGTAATGTTTGGTTCTTCAGGTACAATGTACATGTATGTACAATGTACATTCGAATGTATGACGATATTTTTACTCAAACGCAGAAGCCAGCCCAGGTTGTCATGAGGCGCCAGGCCTCTGTCGCATGGGGCAGAGAGCCAATCGTAGCCTGGGGAACAGGGGAAGCCCTGCGCCATGCGGGATCGCATCCATGCTTTTCTAGGTGAGCAGGGGCTCAGCATCGTCTGGGAGACTGGTCCCATGGAGCCACAATGTTCTTTTTTTGCTTTTTTCGAGAGATATGCTTGCAGCATTGGGAACCATGCGGGTGGCGAGGCTGAGGTGTGTACATATATGTACACTGTATTACAGACGAGAATTGGCACAACGGCAGGCAGTTTGACATGGAAAAGAAAAAAGGCAAGCTTGTGTCATCTGAGTAACCAAGCCGCCAGCGAACCCTTGCCTTGCCGGGCGAGAGACCTGTCGCAAGCCCGTCAGATTGACTGGGACAACGACCCCGCCTTTGAACTTGCCATGCTACCAAAAAGGGACTTATTTATTCCGTCCCCAGGGTCGGTCCCCTTGTCAGAATTGAGCCTAGACAAAACGGCAAAAAAGCCCCGTCCCTTTGTACTTGGAGGATGCGGCGCGCCGGCAAGTGCCATCAATGCAAGGGAGAGGCGCGGAATAACGTGCTCTGAGATGTCCTGCAGTAATTTATACAGCCGGTTGGTGAACCGTAGAAGAAAAAGGCTTCGCGGAACAGATTACCCGTTGTCCTCTGGAACCCAACGAGGGAGAGTTCTTACGCAGAGAGGGAAAAAGGGCAGCGTAGGCAATTTCGGAAATCTGCCCTGAATGGTGTCTCGGTCCTCTTGCTCACCACATCCAGCAAGGTGTGAGCAGCGATTCAATCCAGATCGAAAGCATAATAGTGTCTAGAGTCGATGGATGTGTCAGAGACTCGGCCCATGGTTCTTGTTGATGCGGACGCTTGGACCCTGGTGGTGAGAAGTTTCGAATGCAGGACCAGGGAAACCAAAATATTGTACTGATAGCGTCGCAGCATCTGCATGCACAAGGGCCCTGGCAACAACACGCAGAAACACACGCGAAGACACGAGAGAGAGAGAGAGAAGAGGAACACCAGCAGCCTTGCAGCGAGTTACAGAGCGTCCATTGACGCTGAGGGCCAGGCGAGAGTCCACTGTAATAACGCACCAGAATAGCGCCGCATTAGCGCAGTGTGATGATGACAGGCCAGAGAGAGCTACAGGTGATCGGCGCGTTGCAGTAGCGTTCCTTGTGCAGCAGTGCATGGTTGTTTTGGGAGGAGAGCAAAATTGTCTGGGCCGATCGCGTAACACCATCTCTTGGGGCAGAGCCTCCAAATGAGGGACCCTTCTCTGGGTTTTCTCAGATTGTATCAACGGCACAATCTTGAGTTTCGACACTTTACCTCGCGTGCTTTGTTATTTCTTGAATAGCCCGAGGAGATTGATTGTTCACCATCTCATCTCGCTTCGAGTAGGACGCGGCAAGGAAATTCCCCATAGATGAAAGCTTGACTTGTTAGGCAATGCATGCCCGTTACAGCGGAAGCTGTCTGGAATCTGGTGTAATGAGCCGTGTTAGACCAGCGACCCAGTTTTGCAACAGAGCAAGCAGGGAGCCTGTGTTGGTGCAAAGTTCCAGCCCACAAGTTCGGTAATTGGGCGGCGCACAAGGGGACGAAACAAACAAAAAAAAAAGTCGACCCCCGTAATAAATTCAGAGTTTCGGCAGGGCTTTGAAAAAAGGCTTTTTGGTGCCTGGCTCCAACTTTTTTTTTTCTTGCTGGGCCAGATTGGATTGTTGGTGGTTCACAAGCCGAAATGAGGGCTCCGTTTCTGTCCGGTTTAGGAAACGTTAATCGTGGCAGCGGGTTCCACGAACGGGACAGCCAAGGGCAACGAGTCAACAACATAATGGCCCGACAAACGCGTGAGTTGTTTAATATCATCACATTGCAGAGGGCATCTTTTGTGTAGAATTTGACTTTTTTTGATTGCTCTTCTTTTTTTCTTTGTGCAACGTCGGCTGGAGTACCGGACTGGCCGTCATCCGAACTTGTTTGCAGAGTATTATTGACTGGCATTCTGCATGACTGGCTTGTAAATCTCCGTGCAATGCAGAATAAGCGCATGCCAAAGATCAAGGAGTCTACCACGTGTGCGAGTCATAACAGACATGTACCAATCATGATATAGGTTGATATGCAAATCTCGACCAAAAACGTTTTCTTTTTTTTAAAGAGAGAGGAAAATGACAGGTCTAAACGCCTACAACTGGACTACATCTTTCGGAGTACGCATACTACCCTGCACAGCTATGTGACCAACCAGAGATCGACAGCGTGACGAGTGACTGGTATGCGCTTGAGAAATTCCCGACAGCAGTAATATGAGAGAAGTCTGTTACCTGTAGATTGGTGCTGGGAGTTGCGGTTGCTGGTGGAGGTGCAGAGCGCTCATTGGGCAACCCGTCTGTAGGAGATTTTCTCCCGGGCTCCGATGAAGCGGATCTGTCGCGTGTGCAGAGCTGGCAAGGGAAGAACTAGTTGGGGGCTAAGACTCTGCTCTGGAACAAAGTTGACCAACATTTGGTAAAAGAGCAGATTTGCAATTGAAGTTTTTGCCC
>JARDXD010000809.1:0-12925 GCA_029218145.1 Aphanocladium album
TCGCAACACCCCATCGCCCATCTTGAGAACACGCGAGGTATTGTAGAGGACCAAGCTAGGCGAGGTTACATTAAACGAGACCCAAAACGTGGTCGTAGAGAAATTTCCTGCTTGTTCCCCGAGCTCCCAATATTGGTGCGCCAAGCCTTAAACCCCAAGGATCTTTTGCGCTCTAAACTTGACCTGTCGATGTTGCAACGTACTAGGTCCCCGTGCAAACCTTGTTTCTCTTTTTAATCTCGCCTCCGCACTTTTGGCTCCCTCACTTTCCTCGTGTTTTTTGCGGTTTGTCTGTTCTTCAGCAGAGTAGTAGTCGTCTGAGACATTGGCGTTCGTCTCCTCTTCCTTCGAGAAGCCTACCCCAGCCGTTCGTCTGTGCCGCAACGTCATCTTTTTTTTTTTTTGGTCTGCGACACCGCGATCATCATGTCCGTCACCGAGAAAAAGTCGGAAAACGGCCACGGCGCCGCGCTCTACGATGACAATCACAGCAGCAGCGGCAGCGAGAGCGCGCACGACGTCTTTGGCTCCGAGGAGCACCACGACATCAAGTACAAGCGCCTGTCGTGGCAGCTCGTCGCCGTCCTCATGATTGCCGAAATCGTCTCCAACGGCATGCTCTCGCTGCCCTCGGCCTTTGCCTGGGTCGGCATGGTGCCCGGCATCATCATCATCATCTTCCTCGGCGTCTTCGCGACCTACACCTCCTGGCTGCTGGTCAAGTTCAAGCTGCGCCACCCCGAGGTACACACCATGGCTGACGCGGGCTACATCATGTTCGGCCCCATCGGTCGCGAGATCATGGCCTTTGGCACGTTTGCGTTTGCCATTTTTGCGACGGGCGGCCAGCTCTTGGCCGGCCAGATTGCGCTGTCGACGCTGAGCGACGGCAAGCTGTGCAACCTCGTGTACACGGGCATCTTTACCGTGGCTTCGCTGCTGCTCTCGCTTCCGCGCACTTTCCACGGCCTGGGTTACGTTTCGATTATCAGCGTCTTGAGTATCCTCATCGCTGGTCTGGTTGGTATGGCTGCTGCCGCCAAGGAGCCGGTTGTTGGCCGCTCTGTCGACGTTGTTGTTTCATCCAATTTCTACAATGCCTTTGCCTCGATTACGAACCCCGTCTTTTCGTTTGCCGGCCACTTCATGTATGCCCCCACAGTTTGCCGAGTCAACTGTTGCCTATCATACGTCGCTAACTTGCCCTTTTCAGGTTCTTTGTTCTCATCTCCGAAATGAAGCAGCCCAAGCATGCCATGCGCTCGGCCTACGTCCTGCAGACCTTCACTACCATCTACTACGTCGTCTTCGCGGCCGTTACCTACGGTTATATTGGAAGCGCAGTCATGTCGCCATCGTTCTCATCGCTTTCGCCTTACTGGGCCAAGGTTTCCTATGGCATTGCGATTCCCAACCTGCTGCTCGCTGCCGCTCTGTATGCGCACACAGCTGCCAAAGTCATCTTTGTGCGCCTCTTCCGCAAGTCGCATCATCTGCACAGCCATACTGTGCTAGGCTGGAGCGCTTGGGTCATTCTTGTTGTTTTCTGCAATGGCCTGTCATTCATCCTGGCCACTGGTGTGCCCATCTTCAACTACCTCGTCGGTCTTGCAGCCTCGCTGTTTGCCGCTTGGTTCACGTACGGCGTGTAAGTGCCCCTCTGTTCCGCGCATTTTACGGCCTTGTCGGTTACTAATTTGGACCTTCCACAGTGCCGGTATGTTTTGGCTTCACGATTCCTACCACGATGAAGGTGGCTTTCCGGCGTGGCGCCGCAAATGGGGCCAGACGCTACTCTGCGTTTTCACCGTTTTGGCTGGCGCCTTTATCTGCGTTGCCGGGTTGTACGTCACCATTCGCCAGCTTGTCGATGCGTACGCCAGCGGCGCAATTCCTTCTCCATTTTCCTGCAAGGCTTAAGCATCGGTTTCTGAAATGATCGATTGCAAAGGGCGATGGAAGAAGTAGATCCATCTACGGGCTGGTGTACATACTCTAGCGTGGCGCATGCATATTAGGATTCGCGTCCGCTTGTCGCATTTTTGTATATATATTCTAATAAGCGATTGCATCACTCATGAATAAAAGTCTTCTGTATTACATTACCGCGGCCTTTGTCACACAGCTCAATCCGTGTTGCCGTTTTGGCCGAATGAGGCTGCGGGTCTGACCAGAGTTCGTCCAGATTCCACCTCGTTCTTGCGCAAGCCCCACCACCCACGCAGCAACCAAGCTCGGCGGCTACCTTGAAACTCAATCTTTCAAGCACTCAAAGCTTTACTCTTCATCGACTGCCATCATCTTGGAGCTTTCTCGTGAATCATACTGCTTTCTATTTGATCGGTATCCTGCGACAATTGCCTGCGCACATCCTGCTTGAGATACCCTAACTCTGCAACTGCAACACCACCCCGCTCGACCCCGCGCATTCCCTAAGCTTGTGAGAGCTTCCCAGCCTCACACAACACGCGCCCTTGAACGCTTTCACAACATCTTTCGAAACCTCTTGAAACGGAAAATACCATGGCTTCTGAATCTGCAGAGAAGGCCAGCCGGCCCCGTGTCTACTTTGACATCTCCATTGGCGGCAAACCCGCTGGCCGTGTCTCCATGGAGCTCTACGCCGACCTCGTACCCAAGACTGCAGAGAACTTCCGCGCCCTTTGCACTGGCGAAAAGGGCACGGGCAAGTCGGGCAAGCCTCTGCACTACAAGGGCTCCATCTTCCACCGTGTCATCAAGCAGTTCATGATCCAGGTAAGCTCCCGAATAGTGTGCGCGTGGGCGCACACGCAGCAAACGGCAATGCTAACAAGCACGCCTCGTGCAGGGTGGTGACTTCACCGAGGGCAACGGCACTGGCGGCGAGTCCATCTACGGCGCCAAATTTGACGATGAGGCCTTCCCCAAGAAGCATGACCGCCCATTCCTTCTCTCCATGGCCAACTCTGGTCCCAGTAAGCCAGCCCCTTGCAGACACCATCTCAGCCGCAATCTAACCTCGGAACAGACACAAACGGCTCTCAGTTCTTCATCACGACCGTCCCCACCCCTCACCTCGACAACAAGCACGTGGTCTTCGGCGAGGTCCTCAGCGGCAAGTCCATTGTCCGCCAGGTCGAGAATCTGCGCACCGCGTCGGGCGACAAGCCCGAGAAGGAGGCGCTCATCGCCGACTGCGGCGAGCTCACCGGCGCCGAGGCCCTGGCCGCCGACGTGAAGAAGCCCGACGCCACCGGTGACCCCTACGAGGACTTCCCCGACGACTTCCCCGCCGAGCAGCAGCCGCTGCCCGCGTCCAAGATCCTCGAAGTCGCGGCCGCCTGCAAGGAGTTTGGCAACAAGGCCTTCAAGGCCGGCAACCTGCCGCTCGGCCTGGACAAGTACGAAAAGGGCCTGCGCTACCTCAACGAGGACCCGGACCTGGATGACGAGCCCGCCACGACCAAGCCCGCCCTAGAAGCCCTGCGCTTCTCGCTCAACAACAACAGCGCCCTGCTGAACATGAAGCTCGAGAGCTGGGCCGAGTGCGCCCGCAGCGCCTCGGCCGCCCTGGCCGTCGGCGGCGCCGCCAAGGATGCCGACCGCGCCAAGGCCCTCTACCGCCGCGGCGTCGCCAACGTCCGCCTCAAGGACGAGGAGGCTGCCCTCAAGGATCTCGAGGAGGCGTCCAAGCTCGCCCCCAGCGACGGCTTGATCGCCAACGAGCTCCAGGCTGTCAAGGCCAAGGCGGCAGCGCGTGCGGCCAAGGAAAAGGCGGCGTATAAGAAGTTTTTCCAATAAGCAACAGCGTTGCGGAACTGCGTGCGCCATGAGAAACGTCTAAACAAGAATTGAAATAAAAACATGAAAATTACATTGGCTTGATTCACAGATGTGCGTTTGATTCATGTAATGTGTGTGTTGAAAATGAAGGCATTCAAGAAACAGCACACCTGCTTCATGACATGTTTGCTCATATATCACAGTGAGGAGAGAGCAAAGTGCAGTGAGAGTTGTGTATTATATATATATATACGTTCATGTCCCCCCAATTTTCGCCCCTTACCAACATCCATCCAAAATAAAGAGAAAAAAAAGAAACCGTATTTCATAAGACCGTCTTTTTTACTTTTCGTTCGCATAATGTATATAAACATGTGTAGAACAAGTATGTGAAACAAAAATGACACTTGGCCTCCCCTCCTGTCTTATCTGTTCAACTGACAACATTCGGCTCTCTAAGATTCAAAGGAGAAAAAATCGTGAAAATGGAATATGTATGATTGAAGATGAAAAAGAAAAAAAGAGGGAATCAAGTCGAGTAATTGGAGAGATTTCTGGACCAGTTTGTTCGTTATTGCCGGTTCTTAAAATCAGGGCTTTCGGCGCGACCGCCAATCTTCATGATGCCACTGAGGAGGGTGCGGCCGACTTTGCCGTTGCGGTTCTTTGGTGTACTGCGCGACGAGCTGCTGCCTTTTCGCGCGTCGTGGCCGTCACGTCCGCGGCGCAGGTCCTTGCTTCGGCGACGACTGCTGCTCCCGTCGTCGGGTCCGTCGCTGCCGGAGCCGCTGAGCATCTGGTCGACGTCGTGGCACATGGCCGTGTAGGCGGCGCTGTACGGCGACCGTAGAGGCTCGTCGAGAGCAGCCTGCTCCAGGGTTTCCGCCAAGCGGGAGGGCGTTCCACGAGCAGCGGCCTCGGCGGCGCGCAGACGGCCAACCTTGGTCATGCAGGCGTCGACGCGCTTTTGCAGACCGAGGCAGAGATCGTTGAAGATGAGGAGCTCACCGTCAGCCTGCTCCGTCTTGAGATCGTTGGGTCGCGCGCTTGTCCACAGCTTGACCAGCCCGGCAAAGCTCTTGGGCGCATCGATGAGATACGGCAGGCTGCCGAGACCCTCTCTTGATGTTGGGCTGAGTCGGCCGGAGATGGTGTTGGGCGTGCTGTAGTTGGCAGGCGGTGCAACAACGCTGCGATCCGATGGGATGCTGCATACTTGGTCAATGTACTCGCGGAAAACGGTTCGGTGCGATGTGAGGAAGCGGTTCATCGGCTCCATGTACTCCTCGCGTTTGCCAAACGTGCCCAGGTTGGACAGCTTCTGAAGCGTCTTGGCGACGAGGGTGAGGGTGCGCTGGGCCTTGGTGCGAGGAAAGTCGCGCAACAGGCCGCACAGCTTGGGCGCCAGGATCGCAGGGCAGATGAAACGCAGGAACAAGAATCCAGAAACGGCCGTATAAGTGGCTGAACGTTTAAACTCTCCGAAGCGGTCCTCGGCAACGCCGCGAATGTACTTGAGGATATGTCGTAGCTCGGGTGGGATGCGGTTTGCCGTCTGTGCGATGCACTGCCAAATCTCTGACGTTATGCGAATCAGCAGGGACCAGTGCTGGTCTAGGTCGGCACCATTAAGCTTGCTAGGGTCAACCTCGCAATCCGGGTTCAGCTCGTTAATCTCAAAGACCTTGTCTCGCAGAGCTTCCTCCAAGTATTCCTTGCCCAAGCGTCGCATGTGAAACTCGAGGGACTGTGTGAGTAGAGTGTTTCCACGAAACAATAGATTGGCCTCGCCTGCCAGCGACTTGCTCATGTCGCGAACAATCAGCTCGCGGTCACTTGGTGATTCGATTGACTCGTTTGACTTGAGTCTGCTGCTGAATCTGTATTTTTTCATCGATGTTTGGCTCCCGGGACCATCGATCTCATCTTCAACCAGTGCAAGCAGCCATTCAGAGGCGGCACCGGATGCTTGGAATATGTTGAGAAACAGTTCCGACAGCTGCTTCAACTGTCCGGGCAGCGCGGCAGAAATAAGAGCCGTTAATCCCGTCGGGAAGCGGTGCAGCGTCTCTGATAGAGCTTCATACTCTTTGGTCAGCAGAGCTACGTGCTCATCATGCGAGAGCCTGATAAGCATGGAGCCGATAACTTGCTGCTTTTCATCTCGAATCTGAAGCCAATCTTCGTGAGATTGGCCACGCTCTAGCTGATCAAGAGCGATATGTACGGTTCCACATATTAGCTCTTGGGGAAAGCCGCCTCGGCTGCCATCCATGCCTTCGATGCGCTTCAGAACAACTGACAGTTCCTGCACTGAAGGGGCCAGATCCATGAACTCGCAATCCTCTCGCCAAAAGGGGTTCTTGGTCATACATTTTGTCGTCGTACGCGCTCGTACTTCGCCATCGAGGATAACTTCGGCCAAGTAATTGCCAATCAAGGGATCCTGCTCCATCTTGTGCGATTTTTCGGGTAGGATGTATTCTAGGCCGGCTGGTCGAGCCTTGATCTTGGCTTCTGTGATTCTAACAGTGACAATCTTTTCCATTCGGAATACCTCGCCCTCTGTCTCGGTTTCCGTATCGGGAATGTCAATGAGTTCATCGTCCTCGGTATCTCCGAGGTGAAAGAGATCTGGGACGGCATAAGCACGCAGCAAGACGAACCAAACCTCGAAGTGTATCCGACTGTCCAGGGCCAGGTATACTGGGCGGAAAACAGAGACGCGAGAGGCCTTGGGGGCGTAGGTAGGAAAGATGGCAATACAGAATTCCTCATCCAGCACTGTTCTATCAAGCTGTTGGATAGCATGCCTTGAGAGCTGTGTCAAATCAATGTGTGAGAGAACAATGGAATCGGTTTCGAGCATGAGTGTAATTTCACCGGTATCATGCAGGATACACGAGACGCGGCGCCAAGCTGCTGAGGGCGACCAGATGTCTCGGGTCGATGAGCGTTGAAAGGCGGCTCTAGGGTTTGGTGCGACACCCTTGTCCCAGAGCATGAGCTTATCGATCTTGATAATATTCCTGGGCTTACTCTCATCGGGGGATTTGCCAAATGGCCGCAAGTCGGGTCGGAAGGGTGCCGTAGGGCTCGCAGGTTTGCCGTTGGCGAATTTAATAGGGCTAGGCCGTAGTTGCTGCCAGCTGAGCAGCGCGGCAAGCCAAAGCTCTAGCTCTTCATTGGATGCTGGGAGCAACAGCATATGGGTGGGTATTGAGGTGGTTAGTTCGAGGCACTGTCTGTCACCCTCGGTGTATTCGGCAGGAACGACGGTGCAGCCTCGCAAGTCCTCGACAATGGGTATATGGAAAGAGCCGCTCTGGTTTGTGTCGAACATGAGGCTTCCCGCATCCTCGTCAATGTATGCAATACCAGCATACCATGCGCCACCTGGCTCGGACTGGTACTCGACTTCTCCTCGCATGCGGCCGCACAGCGTTTTCATGAGAGACACCAAATTGTTGGGGTCTTCGGCGGCAACCGGCACGCATAGCGAGTCGACAGAGGGAGCTGACGACATGATGGGCGAGGAGGGACGTGAGCTCTGGCGGTGCTTGAGCAGGCGTTTGCTAGATTTCTTGTCTCTGCTTGACGAGGGCGTAGAAGGCGTGTCCAATGACCGTTGGGGGAGTGCTGGTGTGGGATAAGAGACGGAATCCGACGCGGGAACGACGAGGGAGGAATGTTTTTGCTCTTCGGACGCTATTTGCAAAGCAGACATGGAGGAGCTCACGCTGCCGACGCGGTGTCTTTGGTCAGAGGAGCCGAGAGCAGCTCGCTGTGCCATGAGGGCGCCGTCGAGGGTGCGCGTGCGCGGACGAGCGGTCACGGGAGAGCTCTTGGCGGCAGCGGGAGAGGCTGATTCAGACAATTCGTACGGGTCAGTGAAGGAGTCGTTGAAGACGATGCCTCTGCGACGGCCGATGCCACCAGGAACGTCTCGTGGGGAGCCTGGGCCGACGGCAGAGTTTCGGGGAACAGGCGTGGTGGCGTCGATGGTCATAGAGCTGGTCCCGGCACCCAAGCTGTCCACGAGGTCTGGGGTGGAAGCTCTAGCGGAAGCGGCTGCGGCGGCATTGGATCTGAATGGTGATCGTAAAGCGGTGGTGGATGTCCCGTCGTCGAGGGCATCGCGGATGAAGTCCGAGTCGGGGGCGACAGCCGGGTGTTCTGGCTGCGGCAAAGTCTGGTTGTGCTGCCTGTCACCACTGGTAGCAGCGGGCCGAGCTGTCTGTCCTTCCATAGTCAAGGTTCAAAGAGCTCATGCCATGACAAAGGTCAAGCCATGAACATTGAGCGGTTGAGCTGGGGGGAGGGGTATGGTGGCGGAGGCGGGGTCGAAGTCGAGCGTGTCTGGAGTCGGCGACGGCGTCAATGCGAGGCGGGTGAAATGGCAGCCAGAGCGAAGACGACGAAGAGGTTGGGAGTATCGGCGACGGCGACGCAGCGAAGCGTTGGATGCGTCCTGGTCGACTCGGGACTTGAGTAGTCTTGCAGGTCGATCGAGCGCAGGCAAATGCAGGCGGTGGAGTATCTGCGTGCCAGGCTTTGAAGGTGTGCTCGGTGTGCGGAGTCGAGCGGCAGCAGTTCGCTGGGGAGAAAAAAAAATAGTCGAGGTGAAAAGGGTATAAGAGACGCGGGTATCAGAACGGAGATGGCGAAATCGAAACGTTTGAAACAGGCTCGGGAGCGGCGGTGTCGAGGAGGGCTGGCTCGTCGCGGCGTGAATATTAGGGTGGGCGAACAAAAACGGCGATGGCGGCGGGCGTGGGGTTGGCGGAGGAGGTGGGAGAGCAGAGCTGCAGGCTCACGACGGAGCTGGGCCGAGCTGGTGGAGAGGGTCAAGGAGGAATTGCCGGGGGATTCGAGGCAAAAAGCTGGCGGTGGAATCTGGAGATGCCCTTCAGCCGGCGAGAAGCGCCAGCATTATTCGTTTTGGAGGCAAGCAAGAGAGGTAGAAGAGGGAAGCGAGAAGATGGGAAGAGAGGCGTGTGGTGGAGGAGAGGCAGCGAGCGCAGCAGCAGCAGCCGGCGGCAAGTACCCAGTAACTAGGTAACGATGGATTGGTAACTTTGGGTAACTACCTTGGTTAGTCTGTAGTGTGGGCGTGGGCAGTCGGCCAAGGTGGGATTGTGGAAAAGGCTGAGAGCGAGGCAAAGAAGGCGAGCGGGGAACTGGTGGGCAGTGGTTTGGTGGTTTGCGGTTTGTGGCTAGCGTGCCAGCACCTGAATTGATGGTGTTCTGGAATAAGTGTGTGTGTGTGTGTGTGTGTGTGTGCCTGTCTAGTTCGGCCAGCAAAATAGGTATAGTAACCAATCTCTTTTCTGGTTGTACTGTACGAGGTACCTTTTGGTATCATGGGAAAACCAATTTGAAGCTGGTTACTGAGAGTGGGTTTGTCGCCACAACACACCCCAAGATGGCAATGTCTCTCTTTTATTATTGGAGCACAAGCGTGTGACGCAAAAGAGCACAGGGCAAATGTCGATTGGAGCGTTCTAGACACGTTTGATAGATCTTTTAGACAGATTGCAGTGCGGCCAAGTAATAAGGAATGAAAGAAAAAAAAGACCAGCACGCAGCAGGTTGAATAAAAGGGCCAGGGCACGGCTTCACTGGCAAGGGCAGCGGACGCAAGCTTGGAGGGACAGGTACTTGGCGCCGACAACGGGGGAAATGGCGCAGTCTAGATACCTAGGTAGACAAGGAAAAAGAACAAGTGACAGAAGAGGTACAGAAGCCAACAAAAGTCAAGCTCGAAAATAACAAAGAAAGTAATAAAAAGTAAAAAAGCTACCGAGTACCTTGAAAAGTGAGAGGCCAGGGAGGGCGGGCTTTCATGGGCGGCGGACGGAAATGACTGGGCGGGTGGACGAATGCGGCAATAGCGCTGTTGGTGGCTGAGCTTACTGGTAACTAGTGGGTTTGGCGGGCTTCGGCGCCGGTACAGGCACCTCGACCGCTGAATGGCTCAAGCTGAAAGTCTCCTAGCGCTTGGCTTGTGCTGCCTTTTTTTGTTTCCGTTGGGTGGGGGAATTCACTTGTTTTGCCTTGTTGATTAGGTTTTATCCATCTTGATGCTCCATACATGCGCATACAGTGCTTGCATTTGGTTCTTGCGTGTCTTTTTCTTCAGCAAAACGACATATACTCCCGTTGTTCTATGCCAACCTGTCAGTTGAATGATTGCTTGCCATCATTACATGTCTTGTCCACCAGATCCCTTTCCCCCAAGACATTTTACCCCCCAAGACACCCATGACACCTTGGCACGGCCCGTCCTTCCATTCGCCTTCTTCCTCGTCTTCCATTTCCCGTTCTCTGCGTCATCCCATCTGACCCTTATCCCTACCCTAAAAACCTGCATCATCCCCCCCCGAACCAACCCATCCCCGTCCGTGACTCCCATTACCGTCTCTGATAATGTCCCGGCCATCGTCCGCTTGACCTCTCGACCAGGCTTCCCTTGTCCCTCCGCCAGCACAAGCCTAGGCCCTACCTACCCTCTCAATCCCCTGGTCATGTCCTGCATATACCCATCGCCCGTCATATCTCACACTCTCTCCGTCACAGACACGCACATACACACACACATCCATCCATCCATCCATCCATACCCGCCGCTCCTCTCAACGGCATTCACCCACTTTCCACTTTGCCTCGACTATGATTGCAACTCTTTTCTTCGGTACTTGCTCACCTCTTCTTCTTCTTCATCTGTTCACCGTCTTCTCGACCCGAACCAACGGATCCCCTTTACTCCAGCAAAACCCACTGTAACCCTTAATTAACGAACCAAACTAGACCATCATGGGCTTGGCCAGGTCCCTCTTTGCAGTCTATGCTGCTCTCCGCCTCTTGCCCCCCGCCTTTTTGGCCCCCTCCCCCTCGTGCTGGTGCCCTCGTGCTGGTGGTATATTGCCATTTCGTTTTTGAATTTTTCCGGCTCTCCTCTCATACGTAGTAATTCGCATGCTCTGGTGACATGCCAGCAATTTTGCCGGGTGCGCCATCTGGCCCAGGTGGTGAGCCTGCAGCCTACCTAGGCACCTCCTTCCACCGTACCCTGCCCACTCGCGACATGCTTCTACCGACATCGCCACCCGAACTTGCGAGATTGCGCAGCTGGCGCACCAGCCTAGTCGCAAGATCACCACCCACCCCTCCAAACTAGCCTAGCGAGCTCCTAGCCTGCCTGCCTGTGTCATCTTTATTTGCCTTGTCTAATTCTCGCTCTTGCCGTCAACCCTCGCCTGCTATATCCATCTAGCGTCGCATCCTGATGTCAACTGACTCCCCGCCCAGTCCCCTTTTGGGTGTTCCCTGCTTCCCAATTTGTTCGCCCCCCCAACACCCGAAGTCGTTTTTTTGACCAAACTTGTAATCTCCGCTTTGCCGACTGCGTTTGGCGGCGGCTCGTCGGAAACGGCTTACAAACGATCGTCGACGGCCTAATTTCGACTCAAAGGTGAAGAGAGGCTTCAATGGTATTCTCACAAACATAGAAAACATGATGACTCAATTGCACGTCAAGCCACATGATGCCCAGGCGCGTACATCATCCTGTGCAGTCGATCCGGCAGTTGCGCAAAAACACCAAAAACGCCACCACTTTCTTGATTCAAGTTTCCAGCCTTGCCAGCTGCTGGCCGACTCGTGTAGCTCTATGCATGGCGCGAAAACGTGCAGTAGGACAACAACATTGGACCGACAAGGGGAAAAAAGCAATTATACGAAACCTGAGTCGTTTTTCTTCACTGCCACAATCGAGAGGAGACGAGAAAAAGCAAACTGGATTTGTCTGCCAAGTCTGTTTTGAAATCAGGCACGCCAGGACCTTGTACCTTGATAAATCAGCACCCCCGTCAGTTTGGCCACGCCGGTAGGTACCTGCGCACTCTCATCAAAACCTACCCTGCAAGACCGTTTTGAGATGCGACAAGCCGCCACAAATCAACCGCAGACGAGAAAGGAGAAGGGAGAGATTGTCAAAGAGTTCTGGAATCATAGAGATGGTGCCCCTTTTCGTGTGAACCTTTTGATGCTCGGCACTTGTGGCGCTTCGGAGATACTTGCTCGTGGCGTTGTCGAAACATGTCGCCAAGAGCGGACGGTTGGCTGACAGAACACGGGAAGATCGGCCATTCCGTACGGCATGTGCACCGCGAAATGGCTACAAGTGTATATTACAAGGGAATTATGCCGAGCAAAAGTAGAGACATATTGACGCCCCTTTGCTCCCAATGATACCATGTTACCAAATGGCCGTGTTCATTAAGACACGGGACATTCGCAACTGCATTTATATTATATGTATCATCGACCAAGCCAGGTATTATGCGGTATTCACTTCATCTCAGGGTACCAACTACTTAATCCACGACACAAGAATAGAAGGGGAAAACAAGTAGACGAAAGAGCGCCTCAATATCATGAATGCCAATATCATTATAGCATCTATCAGTCTCATACTTGACTGTATTCACACGAGTGCAACAGACGAGACGGGAACTCCACCTGGCAACAACTCGAGGTGGCATCGCTGCAGCATATTGACTGTGGCATTCATAAAGAGCTCCAGGGGGGCAATTTCCTCCATTTCCTGTTTCCTGCCCGGACGGCGCTCGAGTTTTGTTGGTGCTTAGAATAAGAAAAAGTGAGTGAAGCAACCCGTTGTTTGTAAGTGCACAACGATGCCATTCTTTTTTAAGAAGAGAAAAAAAAAAGCGGACAAAACCAACAACAAAACGGCCGTCTGTGATATAATGAATAGGCTACTTCTCGGTGATGTCGATTGACAAGAAATGATCTAAGCAGAGCCAGGGGTCAACATTGGAAGCCACATGTACTCCAAAACTCAACAACATCTTGCATATAAATCGGCACATGGATTTTATTCCAACTTTGTGCATACGGCCCCCCCTATCGAGGGGATGCGATGGGCAGTCGATCCCATCCGGGGTTCAAACACGACCGATTCGGCAAGCCGAGGCGAGCGCCGTCTCACGGGCGCAGCGCATCACAACCACAACACGCGACCAGCAGTCTCTCGTTCCACCCTTCTTGCCTCCCCCTTTCTTGTCTTGATTCCCCAGCTCCAAAACTTTATGGATGCATTGGACAATATCTACATATGCGGCCACATTATTCACCA
>JARDXD010000848.1:0-135465 GCA_029218145.1 Aphanocladium album
CGCCAAGCGGGCGGGAAAGGCTGGCAGCGAGGCGGGCGTTTTTTGCTTGCCCAAATAACAAACCACCAACTTTTGTGGAAGGGTGGCGCAGGCAGTTGGAATGCTCACGCTGCGCAGGTTGCGAAAGTGGGAGTGGAGATGTGTAGGTGGCGAGTTGGATTGGCCCTGGCAGAGGGGACCATCACGAATGTCTCACAGGCAAAGAGTGGCATCCACCGGCTCTGTTCCAACGCATGGGCCTGTCTACGTTCCGGGGAGGGTCGCAACAATAGTGAGTGAGTGTGTGTGAGTGTGCGTGCAGAGCAATCACGATATACCTGTTCTGTCCAAGGAAGGGGAAATGCGCCAGCCGACATATCGTTGAATAGCTCCACTGGACAGCTCAGGGTCTGCCAGTCGCGTGAGGTTCAAGGTCCGTCAGAATGTGTGTGGAGAAGAAGCAACAATACCCAACCACAAACCGTGGTGCCGTTAAGACATGCACATGGCACCAGCGTCAAGCAACAGTGTTTTGCTTCTTTCTCGCGACTCAAGGGAGAGAGCGTCAGATACATTTGGTGGACACGAGCGGCCGCCTCCCCCCAGCCGAGTCGGGAGGCGCACGGGACTTTGCAGCGCAACCAATCAGCCCACACGCCGCAAGTCAAAGAGAAAAGAAAGCAGGCCAGAAGCTTCCCTGGAGCTTCTATTGTTAGCACAGCAGCGCAGCGCAGGGCCCTTTCTTTCTGCCCTCCCTTGCGTTGCGTTGCGTGACGCCGCCGTTCCAAAACTCAAGGGTCCTGCTCCAGATTATTTCCACTCTTTTACATCATGTAAACCCTTTCTTACCAGTTCTCTGTCTGGCTTATTCCCTGGTTGGATTTACTCATATGACGCCACGAGTCGGAGGCAAACCCGCTTCGTTGCATCCCTTGCTGTTTTGACACCGAAACGTGTTGTTGTTTACTTGCTTTTTTTCCTTTTTCTGGCCAACGAACAACAAAGAACCCCCCCCTTTGTGACACACAAAGCAATGTTGCGGGCATGTACGCCCGCTCAAAGAGTCGGTCCCCAAAATGCCTCGCTTGCAGAAACAAACAGCCGGCACAAGGGTGAAAACAATCTGTCAAAATAATGAACCAACCTGCCATTCCAAGGCATGTTGGTGCCTTGACGTTTGGCGCCGAGACATGCACGCAAACCAAAAAAAGACCCTTAACTTGGCCACCCCCTTATGACGTTTATTGTTGCGATCCAGCATTGAGATCTTGACTTGGCAAGTTGCAAGAAACGTTATTGTTGCCGATGCGTACGTTTGTACACGTTTATGCACATATGCATTACGCAACCCAGGGGGAGGGGAGGCAAAACCGCCTGATGCAAAGACGTCACGGCTGTTTCGTCTTCGTCCCTTGTTGACCCTTGCTTTGCTCCACGGCATATTCCCTTTCTTTTTTAACCTTTGCTTGATGGTTTTGCGTTTATTTCTGCATGACAGCAAACTGTAGATGGCGTCCGCCCCTGCCCTCACCCCGTGCCCATCAAAGTGTAAAAGAAAAGATGGACATCGTACGCGTTGATGCAAGATAGGGTCCTTGACCGCCTCAAACTGAAATATGCATTTCTTTTTTGTCGGCTGCATCGTATTTGCTTTGTGTCTGGTGCTTCTTTGTTTACCGCAAAACGCATGATCGTACCACGGGCGGCCAAGCCACTGGCCACTGCCGCATCTCGCCTTCGACACCCCGTCTGAGCGCAGAGGCGGCCGTTTTCTTTTTCGTTCTGCCGAGCTGCATGTATCTAGAAGCAAATAGCTTGTTTGCGGTGTGATTCAATAGCGCTGCATCGTGGATACGCCACCCAGCCTCCAAGCAGTACATGTGTCAAAAACAATATACCCAACCATCCAGCTTTGCTTAAGCGCTGATTGGGGATGCGCCCCTTAGTCGTACAGCTGCTCCCCCCGCCCCAACCTCCAAAAAAGGAAAGTTGGCTTCTATTTCCAGATCCAGTAGTGCTCTTCACATTCAATACGTCAAGCCACTTGGAGCCTGTATTGATAGCCCGCAGCGGCGAACCACTAACAGAGGCCGCAGACAAGTTGGCTTCCCTCCAGTAGCCTCGCCACCAATGCACGACCGGGCTTGAACAAAGCTTGCTCGGCGGGTACTCTTTTCACTAGTTTCCCTCTCACCCTCCAAGCGGCGCGCTGAATCCTGAGAACAATGGGCTTCCGCGGGCCAATCAAAGCCCCCGTCTCTCCACACAGTCCAACTCCGACCGAGTTTCGACTAAGGTAGGTCCATGACATCAATGCGAACATGCACCTTGTCACCCTTGCATCTTACGCACATCGAAACCAGCTGCAGAAGGTGGAAAAGGAGCTGGGTAGGGATGAGGCTAGCAGTTTATTGGCGTTTCAATAGTACAAAAAAGTTCCATCGGTGGGGGGGAGAAGGAAAGCTGCTGCTGACTTCAAACTGGCGATCTCGCATGACGCCTCCAGCTACGCCAACTATTCGCACATTTGCTTTTTTTTCCTCCTGCACCTGCCGGTGTTCCAGAAATTTTTCCTTTGTTCTGTGTCAAACCTTGGTCGCTCACAGACGCAAGCCCAGAATTTGACCACGCGATTTAGAGCAAGCCACTGTCTAACATAGTGGCACTGTAAATTGTTTTTTTTTTGCCTGAATTTGCTTATTGTCTTGCTCGGCGATGGCGCTCTAGATATCTATGATGTCAAGCATGATTGTCAAGAAGTGAATGACCACATGGGCAGCTGAAGCTGTCGCCCTTGCATGGCAACTTCAACGCTATCGACGATTGGCATCAATAACAGGAAAAAAAAAACGCAACCTCCAGATTCACATCGGCGATGCATTTCAGCCAGCCCATAGAAAGCATATTCGACGCTGTTGGAAACGAGCTGAGGGCATGCCTAGCCAGGTCACTCTCTGCCGCCTCACCGGGGTTATGCATGTCAAAAAGTACTGACAGGGGCTCAGCTCATGCGAGAAAACAACGATTCCAATGAAAAAAGGCCCTTCAATCTCGCTTCAAACATATTAATTGAAAAATTGATGAAATTCAGGCCGAGAAGGAAATCTCTGCCGCGCAAGGTCGGATTCGCTTGCACCTTTTTGTCCTGTTACATTGGCTACGCAGGGCAAGAGCTTCGCATTGATTGCACGTCCTCTGCACAAGATGAAGTACTTTCGTTCGTGCCGTGCTGCGAAAAAAAAAAAATCATCTGCCTGCGTAATGCAGTGCGACATTAGAAGCCGTGTCGCACGCCTTTCATCTTCTTCCTCTTCTCGCCCGTAGGGCTTTGCGCTGTGGCCCGATTATGCCGCAACCCATAGCCAGATCCTGCTCTCCTGTAACTTGTGCGCCATGGCACGATGGGGCTGGGCTGCCGTCTTTGAGCGTGCGCCAGCAGATGGTGTCCGCTGTTGCTCATTGGGCGTGATTGCTTTGACATTGACCATGTCAAGGCGGGTTCACACGGTGACACAACACAGTATCTGTCTCGTGATGGCTTTTACACTTGGCCATTCAGCATTGGAGTCTTTATGAGAAGTGTTTTTAAAAGTGCCGCTTGCATTATCACCTGTCATGTTGCTTTCATCACGGCGTGCGTGGCGCCGGGAGCCGCGTCAGAGGATAAGACTCCGTGTAACCAACACTTGCATGTTTCTAATCACAAAAGCGTAATGAGAATTGGCTGTTCTGGAATGTCTGGCTTCTGTGACGTGTCGTGTACCCGTGAAAGGCTATTTTTATCGAAAGTGGTGATATGATTCATCGATGTGACTCAAGTAGGCTACCGTGCTGCCACCATCCGAAGAGCTTTGTGCCACTACTACCTAGGGGAAAAAGACTCAACTTGACATCAAAACAAAAAAAGTATGAGTACTCACCCGGAAAAAGTTGACGAATGATGCGTTTTGCCGTCAGTGGCTATGTGAAGCCGCAACCCGAAAAAGTAGTGATAAGTGTAGGGTAGGCCACGGAAAGCTTCACAACATCAGACACCACCACAAACGTATCACAACCGCAACCTGTATTTGTTACACCTGTCAAAATTTTCCGTAGCGTGAGGCTAGCCGTGTCTCTTCAGATTGGACACCATTGTGGTCCACGACAGGGTATCGTCATCACATGATATCCCGTCAGCCAACACCCCCCTCTTACAAAACACCACCTCTGACAATGTCTTTTCACGCGAGCTTGTGATACGAAAGTTAGAGCTAGCTGTTACAGCAGATCTTTCACTCGGTATGTGACCGCAAGAGGAAACGGTGGCTAGAAGGAGCAAGTCACACGGCTGCACGTCTCTTGCGCGGCGCAGAGGTCCGGCAAATGAAAATGGATTCGTCATGACCATGTAATGCATGGGAGGGTTTTCAATTGATGCCACCTACTTTCGCCACCTTTCAGCCTAGCTAATGCAAACATACAGTGCATGCCACACGTTCCACCTAGGCCGGCACATGTCTAATGTACATGAATCCTCAGGCCACCTCTACCGTCTGGTGGATGTCGCCCTGGAGGTGAAAAATGGATGCTTCAACGCCTCGGTGGGTTTAATCCGCTTATCTGGATTTAGAGCCAGACACTGCTCCAGCAGGTCGACAAAATGATTAAGGTCCTTCATCTCCGCATCATTCATCCCGGTCGATGCAGCCATCAAGCGCGTGCGGAGATCCCGCGTTGGCTTGACCACTGGCAGGGTACGGACAGCAGTCTAGAATGAAGGAAACAAAGTTAGCAAAAAGCCACTCGTCAGATTGCTGGATGCAGCATGCAAGGTGTATTCCAATCAACGTTTTGCAGCCCGCCTCCGGAGTGATAGTTGCGCTGCAAAATCGCGTCACCTTGCACCCCGGGACGCGATCCACTGTCTCGCATGCTTTGCTTTGCTGGCCAGGCCGATTATGCACTCGCAAGGCAAAGACCGAGGATAAGGCCACCTGCGACCGCAACCGCCGCGATGCGAATTCACATCCACAATCACTTGACTGGCTGGGGAACAGCCTTGCCAGCGAGTGGGGATGAGGCATGGGATGCAGGGGCGGTCACCTCGGCGCTTAGAGGGCGGCCGTTCCTCACCACCAACAAGGCCGCAGCTAATGCAGGTGATGGTTCAAAAATAGCAACCAAGCAGATTGGCCAGAGACATGGCTGGAATAACGCAAAAAGGAGACAAAAAATGAAAATAAATCGACAAAAATAGAAGCAGAAAAACGTACCTTGTTGAGGATCTTGTCGTGCTCCACGCTGACAAATTGGCCCAGGTCGTCGAAATGGCCGGCCGAGAGCTGACCACGCTTGTACAGCTTGGGTGTGAGACGGCCGCGAATCTCCATGATGGCCTTGAGCATCTGATTGTTGCTGTCACCAGTGAAGAGGATTTTGCCGGTGTAGAGTTCGTAGAGGGTGCAGCCGATAGACCACATGTCTACGCCATAATCATACGGCATGCCAAGAATGATTTCCGGCGCGCGGTAGAATCGACTGACGAGATATGGTGTGATTTCGGTATGTGCCGTGGCGGCATCTGACCGATCAATGGCTGTTCCCAGATCACAGATTTTGAGCATGTTCCGGTTTTCATTCACCAGAATGTTATCGGGTTTCAAATCAGCATGGATAATGCTGCATTTGCGCATGTGAGCTAACGAGACGAATATCTGGTACGCATAGGTACGCGTGGCGCCAAGATTGATGCCAACATTGTTACCAAACTTTCGCAGAACTTCACGCAAGTTCATACTCAGGCTCTCAAACACCATGCACAAGTGTCCGCGGTAGTCGAAGGAAGCGTCAAACTTGACAATGTGCTTGCGGTTCTCCGGGTCGGCTTCGTTGAGCTTCTCAAGAATAGCAATCTCGGTATAGCCGCCCTTGCGCAAAGCGTCGTTGTTTCGTATGATTTTGATGGCCACAGGCAACTTGGTTGTCATATCGAGGGCGCGCACGACACCCGAAAACATGCCTCGACCGAGAGTCGACTGAATCTGGTAGCGACCGTTGAGCACCTCACCAACTCGCATCTTGTAGTAACCGTCCTTGTCATCGCCTTCGAGAATACCTCCTTTGCCAGCCTCCCCAGCTGCATCATCATCGCCCTGGGTTGGCTTTGTCGCATATTTGTCTTCGTCGAAATCGTCGGCAAACATGTCGAAGTCGTCGTCGTCTGCGTTCTCGTCTTTCGAATCCTTTTCGCCACTCGTCTTCTCAACCTCGGCCTGCATACCGTTTACTGCATGGCCATGGCGAAGCTCCTCTCGTTCCTCGTCCCTTTTCATATCGACTATTGGATCGTAATCAGCTGCAGACGGGCCGTCGTCTTCATCGTCTTTCGTTGCGTGGCTATTCATGAGAGCCCGGTCGTCTGTGAGATCTAGTCTACCTGGAGACATGGCGGGCGATCCTGGCGACCGAGGTGAGGTGAGAACTGCTACTGTTAGCATCAAGCAACCCGAGCGAGGCATTGCTGACTTACTCGACTGGGGTGTTTGAGGAGTCTCCGAGTCGGCGGCGCCGTCGGATACGGCTGGCGAAGCAGCGCGAACCTTTTCTGTAGCTCCCACAGCTTGGAGAAGCAAAGGCGTCGCGGAGCTAGATTTTGCCAGAAGAGCTTCGCGTCGTTTTCGGCGACGTTCGATTTCGGCTCCCTCATCGAACTGCTCATCATTGTCATAGTCGTAATCTGGTTCAGCAACAGGTTCCCTGGAGCTGGTCAACATTCCGCCGCTGTCAAACTCTGCGAAATGAACTGACTTTGGCGCGTGCTCGGGTTGAGCAGCGGAGCCAGTTTCCGTGCTGTTGCGTGATTTAGCATCTCCATTTGCTGGGGGCTTGGATGCGCCATTGCTCTGTCTTGATCCAGAACTTGCCCTTGTGGTATCGTTGTAGTCGTCATACTCGAGGCCATGATTGCGTCGCCCTGGGGAGGGGCGGCGACCGCCTGGACCGCCGCTTCTATCATCATACCGGGATCGATGGGCTGGCGAACGGTCTCTGTTGCGGCGGTCGCGATCGTGATCACCGTAGCGGTCTCGGCTGCGATCGCGGTTGCGAGTTGGCATATCTCTTTCGTCTAGACCCCGTCCGGAAGAACGGTCCAAGTCGTCGTATGATACCCTCGAACGCTTGTAGTCGTCGCGATTGTGGTCGGCGCGAGACTGGTTATCGCGTCGACGGCTGCGTGCATCGTAGTCATCGCGGCCGCGCTTGTAACCCCTAGGGGAGCGGCTTCTCCGAGGTTCTCGGTCGGGCGAGTCCCGGTTGTTAAGTCTGTCTCGACGGTCAACACTGCTTCCTTCTGTGCGCGGCAGTGAAGATGCCTTCAAATCGCCCCCCTTGGCCTCGACAATTTCGCCCTCGTCAGAGCTCGACATGATGAAGAATTCGCGCTGCGACCCTTTCGGGATCTTTCAATGAGGAGCACGAGCAAGTGTCAGCACTAGAGCAATTCCAAGCAATGATAAACAGGTTATGGTCGAACCGGTTCAGCGTAGACTCGTCCAGCCTCAGATCATCGGGATGCTGTCAATAGACGCGATCGTCTTGAAGTGATGATCTGTGATGAATTGAAGGGATTAGAATACAGGTGTATCTCTAGATCGCCTTGCTGGGGATGTGCGTATGTTGCGATAACGATGGTGCTGGAGGAGGCTGAAGAAGGGTGCTGCCTGACGATATTCTGGCAAATGATGCCGCTTTAATGCGGAGTGGGGCATCCGGCTATAACGGCTCGTCCAAGACTAAAGCAGCATCGGCTATTGACTCTTTCGGTATGCCCACTGTTAGCTAAGCCCGCTGTCGCGCGATAGCCCCAGACCGTAGCGTAGTGGCGACTGTATTCGCGGATAATTCTTTGGAGGGGTTTTTTTCTTCTTCTGTCTGATCGTCGAATTTGTGAAAATATCGAACAACCGAACCGCTTCCACTCATCGAATCAAGCGACGCTCGAGTAGCCCTACACTCGACGTTACACAAGGCTTACCTAAGGCTTTTTCTTTCACGTTACACGAAAATCAATATGGGTGGTGCATCCAGAGAAGGCATGTGATTCGTCACCAGATTCCCGGAACGCTCGACGCTCGCTGGGTTGGCTGCTTTCTGCGACCGCCAGGATCGAGCATGTATATTACATGCGCTAACATTGCTGGAAATCTACAGGCGGCAAGGCCAAGCCCCTCAAGGCTAAGAAGAAGGTTAAGGACGAGTCGGACGACGAAGATAAGGAGTTCAAGGCCAAGGAGAGAGCTGGTATGTAAATTTGCATGACTGCCACGTTTGCATCCACGCTGGTAACAGCAACGACTGACATGAGGAATAGATGCTGCCGCAAGAAAGGCTGCCGCCGCTGAGGTTGCTGCTGGCAAAAAGCTTGGTGGTGGTCTGAAGAAAAGTGGAAAGAAATAATCCAGCTACCTGCTGCGATGTAACGATCCCATGCTATGAGCGATTCGAGCCCTGCATTATCTGAAGACCATAATTGATGTTTGAAGAATTCCACACCTTGTGAACAGTTTCTGATGTCAGCCGGCCGGGCTTGTGATGTGTGCGACGCGGCAATCCGTGTAGTGGTAAGACGCGACATTCGCCTGTTTCTTCCCTGGACTTTCTCTCCCCATAAAATACAGCACGAATGTGAAAAGAAATAAACGGATTCGAAATTATCAACCACTATGCACACTGTCTGGAAAATAAACATGGTACAATAAGTCGTTGTGAGTGTTGACGAGTATATGCGATTGAGAATTAGACTGGCAGCCTGAGTACTGAAGCTGATAAAACGTATAATGTAGCAAAGACAGAAAATGAGAATAACTATTACCAACGCCAGATGCCCATTCTCGTCGTGGCTTCTTCTCGATGTGGCTGTCTCATAGAATTATTTATATATTCATACGAATCGTCTTGAAATAGACCTTGGCTCGCTTTACTTCATGCCCAACGGATCATCAAACATGCGAAACCGGGGCGATCTATAGCGATAGAAAAGCGACGCCGCGCTAGCTATTTCCAATGTTTTGCAAACCAGAGCGCACCCCATTTAGGATGTAGATTTCCGTCTCTTGTCCTGAGCAATTTTGGAAGCCAAACAAGCCTCACACGTCTCGAATGGATGGTCCGCTTCCTCGGCGTGCTCCTGTACGTGCTCCTCTAGCTCCCCTACCCAGTCATCATAACGCTCTCTGGCGCGCATGGTATTGTCATGTTGTGGTCCATAGATGCGCTGGGACGCAGCTGCAAACTCTCCCTGCAGCTCCATGGCCCTAACATAGTCCCCCTTGCTATCCAATATATCAGCCAAAAAGCCAATACACAGTATTGTGTCGTCGTTGTCAGGCCCTGCTATCCTAGTGTACCCTCGCCAGGCGGCTTCTGCCATCCTTGCTGCCTCCTCATAAAGCTCCATCTTCGCCAACTTCCATGATGCTTCTCTCGAGTATCTAACCACATCCAATGTATCCTCTCCATGTTCCAGTCCAGTGTATTCGATGGTCTCCTGATAAAGCTTCACTGCCTCATCCTCGCGACTTGGGTCGATCATCGCCTGCTCAGCTACCAGGTGCGCAAGCTCTTGAGCGGCCACCGCCGGATAAAAACTTCCCCTGGCATATAAAGCTTCGAATCCAGGCAAAATTTTTCTGTAGAGAAGTTCTGCACCCATGAGATCGCCACTCTCGCATAAGGTCCTTGCCAGTTCTTGCATTGCGTCAAGACTCTTTTTGTGGCCTGCTCCCAGTTGTTCCACATGAACATTCATTATATGACTTTGCAAGCTCTTCGCCTCTCCAAAGCGCCCTTGATGCTTTCGAGCTCGAGCCAAATAAGCCATGCGGCGGAGTGTTTCTGCGTTACGGGTGCCAAGTCGGCTCTCGAATGATTGTAGCAACTGAAAGCGCAGCTCCGCAGCCTCATCCCACAGCTCGAGCAACTCCTTTACAGTTGCCAAATTTGAGATAGACTCAATCGCAAATGACGAATTGGAGCCATATTTCGCGGTATAAAAGTTCATCAGTCTTTCGAGGATGCCGGCCAGCACGAGGTAATGCTTCGCATCATTGAAATGCGCAAAAGCCATGATATTCCAAATACCCAAACCGTCGAGATATTCGAGGTCACTTTTCTCTTCACATAGCGCCAGAACTTGCACATTTATTTCCGAAGACTTTTCGGTCAGCAGCTCGCACTCATAGACTGTCCCCAACACTACCATTGTGTTGACCAAATTAGAATCGTGAGGTTCAAGTGCAGCCTTCTGGGCAGACAATAACCCCAGAAGAAGTTTTTTTGATTCTTTAAACCGGCGCCGGAAACTGTATAGCTTGGCAAGCTTCCAGACACAATGCGATGTTTTTTCATGGGCCAATCCAAATCGGCTCTCGAGCTTCTCCAGCACCCTAAGCATCAGCACCTCTGACTGTTCGTAGTTTCCAAGCAGCTTGAAGGCTGACGCAAGTTTTAAACAGATATCCAAAGTTTGCTCATGATCCTCTCCAAGCTTTGCCGTCAACGTTTGAACCACTTCCTCGTAAATCGGAAGAGATCTTTCATAAAGTGACTGCGAATCGTAGATTTCAGCCAAGTGGATTTTCGCCTTGATTGAGTTCTGATCTTCAATTTCGTGAAGAGCAGGCCGAAGTTCAAGAACCTGTAACTGTAGTTCTGCCGCTTCCTCATACTTGGAAAGATCAGAGTAGACCGCGGCAAGATATGTCATGCGAGCTAAAGTTTCGTGATGCGTTGGTCCAAGAACCCTCTTGCTTATTTCCAAAACTTGCCGCTCGAGAAGTTCGGCCTCTTCATTCCGCGATTGGTGAGAGTAGGTACTGGCTAGCGACGACATATAGCTCAGAGTTTTACTGTGCTCTAGACCTGTCGCAGCCGTTTGTTTCTCAATCGCGTAAAGTTGCAATTGTTCGGCCTCTGAAAACCGTTCTTGTTGGAGATAGTTGTCTGCAAGCCACATCATGGTCGACAGTGTATCAGAGGCATCGGTTGCAAAGACCCTTTTCTGAACGTCCAAGACTTTGAGAAGGATAGACTCTGCTTCTTTCACCTGTGATGCGTCAATGTCAACCAACAGATTGGCCATTCGCACTTGGCAAATCAGGTACTCGTAATGCTCCTCCCCCTTCCTAGCGCCCCAAGCCGGCAGCGCCTTGTCCAGAATTGCTTTGGCTTCATGAGACTGCCCAAAATAGGTAAGATACCATGAGATGGCACAGCACAGGTGAAACCAAAAGCGCAAGTTTGTTTTGTTTGGACTAAAGCCAATGGCAATTTGAGAATGCGTAAATAAATCTCGCAACTGAATCTCATTCGAGGCGTCAGGTGTAGGCACTGAAAGGCCAAGGCGTGTGATGAACCTTTGCTTGAATTCTTCGTGTCTTTTCGAAGCGACAAGCCATTTCTTCGTCGCCAACTGAACAAGCCGATGCATTTCGAAGTAAGTTCCCGATTCGCGTACAGAAATCAAGCAATAGTCTCGTAGCAAAGCGATGTCTTCTTCGAAATCGTTTCCAGCTTCACTGGACCAGTCGTCTTCATCTTCGGATTCGGAGTTTTCCTGACGCTGCTTTGCTTCCACGAGGCTCCTCATCGTGGCCTGGTTCGCCAGCTCTTCCGAGTCCCAATTAGATTCCAGATCAGAATCACAATCTGAATCATATTCTTTTTCAGGGTTTAGCGCAAATTCAGGAATGGACTGATTGTCGAAAAAACTCATCACGGCTAGCAAATCTGCCGCAGAAGGCTTCTTTGAGCGAATGTGGTCGAACGAAATCTGCCAGGTCTTCATGATGGCATTTGAAGAGGATCCATCACGCCTGAGCTCGGCAGCATCATGGGCCAAAAGCTTGGCACTCTTTTTCTCACTCTCCTGAAACTCTGCGAGATATTTTTGAATTGTGCTTCGCGGTGCCCGCGCCTGAATGTAACTCGCTGCCTGGTTGATTGCCAACGGTATACAGTCCAGGGCGCTGACTAGCTCAGCGCCAACGGCAGGCTGAGACAGCACGCCTAGTTTCTTTTCCAAAAAAGACAGTGCCTCATCGGGCTTCATAGGTCCAACCTTTATGACACTTTTGAAATTACCCGTAAGACGAGCGGCAAATGAATGATCGCGTGAAGTGAGAAGAATGGAGCCGTTTGGACTCTGGGGCAGATACGAGGCCAACGGTAACTGACCGCTGCCATTCCCAGCACCATAAAAGACGTCTGCGTCGTCGGCGCTATCGAGAATTAAAAGCCATTTCCCGTTACTCTCATAGGACAGCCAGGTGCTCAAGAGTTGTGGAATATCAGCCTTGGGCTTGTGCCTACCAGGGAGCTTGACGGCGTCAGCAATGGCACGAAACCCCTCTTCGACTCTTGCTCTGGTACCCGCATGTACCCAGAAGACCCAGGCGCCATTCTGCTTCTCTGCAGTTTGGTGTGAATATTCAATAGCAAGCTGGGATTTTCCGACGCCGCCGAGCCCAACAAGCGCTGCTCTACCCGCTGGTTGGCTGCAATGCGTCGCAATCTGATCCAAAATCTCGCTGCGAGCAATGAAATCAGGATCGCGTGAGAAGGGGATCAGAGAAAAGGGTGCAGGTGGCGTTTCCGGTTGCTCTTCTTAAATCAGCGAAAATTCCGAACATATTAAGAACCAACTCATCTTACCAGGCGCTTCTGCGTAGTGGTGAACGTGGGTTACAGAGCTGTTACCGACATGGATGCGCGCATTGCCATCGGCTTTGATGTCGCGAACGCTGATAGGCTCCATGTTGAAGCATCCCTTCGAGAAATTCCAGAGTAGATGAGGTTACACAAATTTTCTCCGATCGCAAATGAACGTCGAGGAGCGACCAGGTGGTGCGGGAGCAGCCTGGCCGCGTCGTGGCGAGGCCATTGTGCCTTGTCCGCCCTGGGCGGTTAGCGGGCCAATGAGACCTGCAGCATGTAAGCCGGTGCATGAAGTTTCGAATGCGTTGGGCTGCGCCATCATGGTCGAGGTTCGAGGGTCAGGGGGAGTTTTTCCACTTTCTGAATGTTTGCATTGTCATTTTCACCATGGCCGAGCTGTTCGGCACCATATCCGCTGCGCTGAGCGTGGCGGCGCTCTTCAACAACGCCGTCGAGTGCTTCGGGTACATCCAGCAGGGGCGACACTACGGGCGCGACTATGAGCGGTGCCAGCTCAAGCTCGACATCATCCAGGCACGCCTGACGAAATGGGGCGACACGGTGGGCATCAACGACGAGACCCGCTTCGCGACGACCGCGCCGTCCGACGAATCGACCCAGCGAGTCCGGATCGTCTTGGAAGAAATCAGCCTTCTGTTCCAGACGGCCAAGAAGACGTCCTCCCGATACGACTTTGAGAAGAAGGCTCCCCCGGGCCCGTGGCCGTCCTTGGACATCTTTCAGGGCGTGCTGAGGAAAAAGGGCAAAGAGCGGCAGCGAGCGAGCTCCTTCAAGCAAAAGATGAAGTGGGCGCTCTATGATGCCAAGGAGTTTCAGCGTCTGCTGACCAACCTGAATGGCTTTGTCGACGATTTGGAAAAGCTGTATCCAGCTGAACAACAGCAACGCGAGCTGGCGCCGCCTGATAGCCAGGATACCTTGTCTGACACTACCGCTGTCGACGGAGACAGCCGCCGTGGCTCAGCCAAGAGCGAAGAAACCATCGTGGTGGCTGTGACTGAGAATGTGGTTGTCGATGAGAAAGCTCGAGTGCGAGTCGGAAACGAGTATGCTGCTACCATAGCTGCAGAGACTCTAATGCACAAGCCTGGGTTGGTCAAGGCTCACAAGATCGAAGCCAAGGGCACGTCAAGGGTGCAGGTTGGCAATAGTTATGGCTTTGGCAGCATTTTTGATGACTGAGATTGTCATGACGATAATGAATGTTTTTTGAGTATTTGTAAAGCATTATTAGTAACGGAGTTTTGAATTCATGATAAAGGCCGCTCTGTACCTGACTGTTACACTTGCTGTGATATTGCATTAAAGAGGGTATGACCCGTGTTACAGCGGAACGGCATTCGAGGTTGGTGAGCGTCGCCGCTTTTGCGACGAAAAGCAGCCACCAAAGGATCTAGGGTACCTTGGCGCACATATCCTTGATAATCTTGACGACGGTGCCTAAAAAAGAGACATTTGTCAGTGTCGCTGCTTGGCCTCGCTCGACTGCTGGTTTCTTACCGCTCGAGCTCTTGTCGATGGCGCATTTGGCAATGCATGGTTCAGCTTCCTTCATCACCTTGTCCATGTTGGTGTAAATCGTGGTAAGCGGACTGCCCTCACAAGGGAGCTTGTTGACGATGCTGCTGACGCATGGAGCGGCACATTTTGTCTTTTTGAGGATAGGCTTCAGCTGCCCGAGGAGCTGGCCAATGTCCAAGGCACTGGCTGTGGCAGCGAACAGGACGATGACTGGGACGGAGACCTTCATAATGAAAAAGATAGAGGTTTAACTTAGAAGAGGAAGTGAGGATGTGATTGATGATGAGATGCTAGAGTTTGTAAATGAAGCTCATCGACGCTGCTTCCTAAAGCAGTCCTTCTGCCACATGTTTTCTATCGACCCTCGCATCAATTCAGGGATCGAGCAAAGGCATTCTATTCCGTCACGAAACATAATAAGCATAACAGCCATCCAATATATTGTGAAATTATACTACCGAATGTGATGAAGCTTGGAAGATGTGTTCATCTGCATCAGGTTCCTGGTTCGGTCATGGTGCAGCTTCCGAGACACAATATTCGGCAACCTCCAGGTAGCATAGCGGGCGCCCGCATGGGCATAAAAATGCCACGGAATTCGGCGGTCAAATCCTGGAAACTGTTTATGCTGTGTCTAAAAAAAACTGCCAAATTTTCTTTTTTTGGAGACTGGGACATGGTTGAAAAGGCGGCTCACGGCACAGACCCGGGACGGCAGGGTGGAACATTGTTTCTGCTCAGGTTGTACAAAGGGATCAACCATACTTGAAGCGGCTGTCATAGGTTAAACGTACGTGATTGAGGCAGGAGAAAACGGGAGCAAATCTGTTTGTTTGTTTGTTTGTTTGTTTGAGAATATGCGAAAAATCTCAGGTCCGAGGTAAGCATCACCGTTCTGCGACACAACCCGCCAGTGAAGAATAGGAGAATTGCCTGCTCCGAGAATCGGTCCTTAATACCGTCATATATCTCGGGAGAGGACCATGAAGTTTTGAAGCCACAAAAATGCGCCCAGCAAGTTCCCTGGCTGAGCACATGCCAAGCGTGACTACTTGGTCCTGTCGCCTCCCGGCCTGTTATGTGGGCGGCCGTACTGAGTAGATGGGATGAGAACCCCAGTTTTTACAAAACGCCAGAAGCCATTGGCACCCTTTAATTTATGTAAATTAAGATCAATTATGCCAGTTGAGCTAATGACGCTTCTGTGTTCATTTCTTTGTCCCCTTTTCAAGGTAGCTTGTATTACAAAGTAGACGCTCAACCGCCCGCGTGTTACAGGACGGGCGGCGACGCGACTGTTGCGTCTCATGACCAAGACGCAATTTACCCAAGGTTACACATCCTCAGTTGAGAAAGAATGAGTGCGAATTCGTACCCTAGAGCGACTTCTCTACGGCAAGGCAAAGCGCTGGCCAAAAGACTGGTTACAAGAATCCTGTCCCCATTCGCTGTACAATCTCTCTCTGGCTGTAGCTCAGTGACTGGCGCAACACTTGATGGAGTTTTTGTTAGGTCTCTGGTTGTGAATTGACAAGTCAGTTGTGCGCTTTGAGGGAAACAAGACTCTCTCCCGGAGATAAGAAGAAAACGAAACCAAAAAACAAAGAGAATTCTTTACTGTAACTAGAAATCTCTACATTCGATAAAGTTTTACACATTGCTCCGCCTGTAGATTGTCATCGTAGCGCATCTTTAGCGCCCGCTGAACAATGCCAGATACAAGCCCGGCGACGAGGGAATTAGGCTCGCAACTCTGCAGAATACAGAACAAGGCTAATTTCTAGCTCGAAAACATTGAGTCATCTGTTTAAAACGCTGACGCAGCTACTGGCTTAACTAGTCTCCTCGTCCTCGTCGACGTTGTCGACATCGCTCGCTGCCTCGGAGCCCCGACGCAGATTTCCATGTGAAGCACCCCAACAAAAAGACTACACGTGTAGTAGACCCATACCAACAACATCATCACCCCATCAATAAATGAAAGCCAGCATCCGCACAATGAAAATATACTCTCCGTAAAAAAACAATCCTCATACGGTCAGGTAAATCTCGCTGCACCGCATACCGCAACAGCGTGCCGTCACCCATCATGGCCTCCTCCTCCTCCTCCACCGTCCGCCAGCGCAGGCCGTCCCTCGGCGCCTCCGCCGTCGACGCCGCCAAAGCCGTCGAGAAAAAGGTCCAAGACTCGCTCCTCCAGCTGTGGGACGACCTGCCGGCCTGGCGGCGCGACAACGCCTTCATCCACGGCGGCTACCGCCAGATCCGGGGCTCCTACGCCCACTCGGCGCGCTCGCTGCTCTACCTGCACAACGAGACGGTCAACATCTGGACGCACCTGCTCGGCGCCCTCGTCGCCCTGGCCGGCGGCGCCTACGTCCACTGGGTCGTGCATCCGCGGTACGGGTCGGCGCGCGCCGCCGACGTCGCCGTCTTTGCCTGCTTCTTTGGCGGCGCCGTCGTCTGCCTGGGCATGAGCGCCACCTTTCACACCCTGCTCGACCACAGCCAGGTCGTCGCCAAATGGGGCAACAAGCTCGACTACACGGGCATCGTATTTCTCATCGTGGGTAGCTACGTGCCCGCGCTGTACTACGGCTTCTTCTGCGAGCCGCTCCTGTTCAAGTCGTATATTTCCACGGTACGTTGAGTTGACCTGTCACGGATCCAATCCCGACGCCGGCAACGCTGGACTCGGGAAGACGAAACTAACAAAGGGCGTAGATGTGCGCTCTGGGCGTGGGCTGCGCGACAGTGTCCTGGGTCGACCGCTTCCGCACGTCGGCCTGGCGACCGTATCGCGCCGCCTTGTTTATCGGCCTGGGTGTGTCTGGCGTCGTGCCCATCGCTCATGGCATGCGAAGCCACGGGTACCAGTATTTCGAAGACCGCATGGGCCTCAGCTGGGTGATCCTCCAGGGCGCCATCTACATCTTTGGCGCCGTGCTCTACGCTGCAAGTACATTGGTATTGACCTTTACATCACGAATGCTGACAATTTCTCAGATGCGCTGGCCAGAGAGGAGCTTTCCTGGCAAGGTCGACATTTGGGGGAGCTCGCACCAACTCTTTCACGTCTGTGTGTTGCTCGCCGCCGCGACACACTTTTACGGCATGGCCAAGGCCTTTGACTACCACCACACGGGTAACGGCTCACAATGTCCATGAACAAAGGGGAAAAAAGTACAGTTACATATTTAGCGTTACATCCTTTCCTAATACACACACAACATGAAACTCATATTACTCGTCACGTTCGTTGTCAATACCCAGATCCATGATGCGGACCAAGCCCGAGCCCAGCGCCACCGCGGCCCAGCAGCCGTAGCCGTTGTTTGGATTCCACTCCATCGTTGTTACTCTTGTCAGAGGCTCGTGCACCGCCGCACGGGAAGCGTCGCTCGACTTCAATACTTCATCCTCGTCCTCGTCATCATTGTCCACCGCGGCGGCGGGCTTCTTCTTCTTCACCGCCTTGCCCTTCTTCGCGGCCGGCTGCGTCTCGTTCTTGGGGTTGCGGTTCTTCTCCACCTCGAAGCCTTGAACCACACGTGAGGCGCCTCTCATGCCTGCGGGCGAGTCTCTGGCAAACAGCCGGTGTGGTCGGTGCTCGTGCTGGAACAGGCGTATGCGATATGTGGCGTCGGTGCGGCTGTTGAAGTGCTCAACCTGCGGGTTCAGACACCAGACCGAGCCGTCCATCAGCCCAATCAGCAGATACGGGTGCGTTTTGCCTGTGGCAATGGACGAGGGGAAACTGTCGCCGCTGAATGTCGTACGGAACAGCGGAAAGTTGGCGTGGTGCATGAACCCAATCACGGTGTTGTTGACGCGCGCAGACGGATAAACAGAGAAGAAGCCCAGCATCTGGTCGCTCCAGGCCAGAAGCCCGGGCTGCGTCACCACGTTGATGGCCTGCACCTCTGTAAACTCGTAGCTGGGGGCCGCCAGGTCCAGAATGCGCATGGTGCCGCCCAGGGGCGTCGCAGCGACGATGTACGGCATGCTTGGGTAGCCCGTCGCGAGCTCCACGACGTGACTGTGATGGACTGCCTGGCGCGACAGGAGATGGCATGGAAATATTGACCACAGTGCGACGGAGCCGTCGGAGTAGCCCACCACCAGCCTGTTCATGTTGGCCCAGCTCATGGCCGTCGCCTCGATGCCCGCCTCATCCTGCAGAAACAGCACGGCCACGGGATTGAGCAGCTTCTCTAACAAGGCAAAAGTTAGCGAGAAGTTCACGTTACAACGGAGGGGCATCGCCGCGTCTTACCAAACTCCTCCTCATCGCTTTCAGCATCAGCCTCAAAGACGTATACTCCACCGTCCGCGCACAGCACCGCGAGATAGCCTCCCACTGGATTCCACCGTACCCGCCTCGCTCTGCCGTGCGGGAGACACAGCGTCTTGCGCAGCCTAGGAGGGAGGCTTGTGGGCTTGGCCGACTCTGCGAGGGGCTCCTCCTCCTCTCCTTGCACCTCCCAGAGCTGCACGGTGCCGTGGGCTTGAAACTCCGTCGTGGCCGCCTCGTCTGCAAACTCGTGCACCTCTTGGTCGGCGTGCGGCATGAGAGCGACGGCGAGGAGCTGCGTCGTTGCTGTATGCTCGCGCGCTCGAGGCGCCCAGTCCATGCTCGTCACGATGCCCCCCGTGTCCAGCATCCACCCGCTCGGCTCCTTGTCCTCGCCCTGGTCATGGTCAAACGGGATACCGGACTGCGCGAGTGCGTAGCCAGCGCCGGGGACAAATGTCACCTCCTCCGCGGCGTCAGGTCCGACAAGGACCGGCATGCTGTGCGTCGGGAGCCTGTAGGGCGCTGCCTCTGCTGGCGACAGGCCGCGCAGGGGCGGGCGTCCGCCCATGGCCGCCTCTACTTTGGCCCGCCACGCAGCAGCCAGCGCGCCCTCTCTGCCCGCGTAGTCCTCCAGCCAAGCACCCTTGGCGGGCAGGCCGGACTCGTCCGCAGAGTCTCGCGGCGGCAGCACCGGCCACTGGAACCAGCGGTCCAGCAGGTGCTGCACCGTCTCCATGCGCTGCTCGTCAGGCCCGTACCACGCTGAGACGAGGTGGTGACGGCGCACGGCGCGATCGTTGGGGCCAATGTACGTCTTGGGCTGGTGGGTGCCGTCCTGCGCCGCCAGCGGAATCTCCAAGTATCCTCCAGTGGCGGCCTTGGTCGTCTTGCTCACCGGCTTGGGGGCTGGCTGCGGTGCCTTCTTTGTTGCGCGACGTCGCGTAGGAGCGTTGGTAACCTGGACACTTTCTGATTCGCTTACATTGGCGTCCTCCTCCTCCCCCTCCACCTCTGCTGCGTTGTCGTCGTCGTCATCATCTTCCTGCTCTGGGCCAGCCGTGGCCACCTCGTCAAAGTTGGCGTCCTCCTCCTCAGTCTTTTTGTGTCGCCGGGTGCTGGCGTCTTCTTCCGCGGAGGAATCTCCAAAATGATACTCCTCCGCCGCGTAGCTTTTGGCACGATTCGACCGCCTAGGCCTCATTGCGACTCCCGCTAGCGACGCGTTTCAGTTGATGATCGGGTTTGTTTGGTGGGGTTTTGCGATTTGGCGTTGGCTGGTGCCAAAAGTCTGTAAGTGGCTTGTGGGGCGCGACCAAGACAGGGAACAAGGAAGCCGTTAAGAATAGAATTTCTACGTAAAAAAATACCATAAATTGTATCCAAGGTGAATAAAGTTCTTCGAAGCTTTCTCTACATTCTGATGGTATTTTCATGCCTCTTTCACGCTTTACTACTGATAGCTCCTCTAGTGGCGGGCTAGTACGCTCCCTGCCACACAGCATCCATGCACGTTCGGCGTCCATTGGCAGCTCATATTGTATTGGATAAACTCTGTACACCTCTTCGTCCACAGGGAAATCACCTTTTCACGTCATATGGGCCTCCTACCTGCCGACGCCCGAGATGTGTGTCTGTCACCGTGTCACTGCTCTTCTTTGTCTGGGTCCCCTGTCGTGTCGGCACCCATGGACGCCCGGAACCAATCAGGCCAGAAGGGAAGTACAAAATAGCGCTGATGAGGATACAAAGGGAGGGTGGCGGTAAGCTGTTCCTTGTGCGCTGGTGGTCATCAGTAGCCATTCGCCTACCAGTCACCGGTCATCGCCATCTATGAGTCTTCTCGGCGAGCAGCGTACGATTTCTTTGTCCTGTAAAGAATATGATATCTTAATAGTTGCTATGCCGCTTCAGATAGGATTATATTAACAGAATACCTGTGCCCGTGCAAAGTAGGGGGCGTGTTGGGGCTGCTAAATAACGCTGCTGCGGCCCGGCTCGGAGCACACAACATAGTACCACTTGCCAGCCTCTCTTAATAAAATGTTCAAACGGCCAAGGTATCATCACACTGCATTAGTCTCACAGAAAACAGCATCACTGGATGATTGGTTTTAGACGGTTTTGGCAGAGCGGACAGCGGCCTCAGACGTTCACGACATGACATGGGTGGTAGCAAACGACGCAGCCTTCGTATTCTGGCTGTTTATGCCCAACAAGACACTGATGGAAGAGAAAAAAACAAAGACTTTGAACCATCCACCCCTGCTCGTTTTTAACTATATAAACCGGCCAATCCTCCCGAGAGATGGAAGATTTTTTCATCAGCAAGCAGCCACCGCACTCCTCAGTCCATGGACAGAGACGACATCAAGTAGCCTTTTTGGGCTGCTTTCGACTACAGCTTTGTCGACGACTCCGCTCTTCCTTGCCGCCTCAAGTCTTCGATCTCGGTACAGCGTCGAGGAGAGCACACCCTTGCCGGGAAGACGTGTGGTAAGTTTTCTACCAAAGGCTTTGTGACCGTCTTACTGACTTGCTATGGATACAGTGGAAAGCTGGGCCTAACAATTTTAGAATCCGGAGATGGGCTCTCCCGGGTACCTGCTAACCTGCTATCTTGCTAACGTCGGCAGGCTTACTGACGTCTCGTTACGTCCTTGGGGCGGGCATCGACGCGGTCAAGCCAACTTGGCCGGCAACGTCTGCCCGGGTGGTGGCGGGACCCCAATTTGACGGCATCGTATAATAACTCTCTCCTGCATGTGCTATCAAATCTCCACAAATGCTAACGTGCTATGGTGCCTAGTTTGGACTCTACTCCGAAGCCGCCACAATGGAAGAGGTTCCTCTCGCAGGGGGTCTATCGCCTGCCAGCGCCAACTCTGCCCGGAATACGCCAGCGTCATGTGCCGCTGTACTCATGGTCGCCCGACACTGCATAGAGCAAAGCGGACAGCAGCAATTGCTATCTTCTGTTCGCTGCGGTTTACTTACCTTCTGCTTCTGCATTGGTACTTTTTACCTCTAGCGGTATCGCTGAAGAATCCGAAAGCAACGGTTGGCGCTTCGCATTCGCGGTTGTCGCTTTGCATTCGCAAGCATCTGACGAAGTGGTTCTCGGCTTGTGAAGCCCACGAGAGCCACTGCGCTCATACGGTCAACGTCCTTGCACGAAGCAGATGGTCTCGATACCGTCGCTTCTTGTGCAAGCGATGAGCAGGAAGCTTGCCATCAGGCCGCAAGTTCGACAAGGTGTCTCCTAGATGCCCGAGAGCCTTGAAGACTGCTGAATGGATCCCAGGTTCTGCTTGCGGTCACAACCGCGGCCATGGTTGAATCTGGTCCGTGCCTCTGCCTGCCTCAAGGTGACGGCGGCATGAGCTCCAGCAGTAAAGAGTTCGTGCGGGATAGTGATTTCTCGTCCTCCAAAGGCACGTATGTGTTGACTAAGTCGCCGTTGCTGTCTGAGAATGCAGCTTCGGGGGAAATGACACTGCATGGCCGAAGCACCTGCTCCGGCTTCTTTTCCCCATCCGCCGACCGTGATAGCCGGTACCGTCAGCAGACACGCGATGCTGTGGCGGCACGTGGTATCATGCATCTCGCAGTCTCTCGCCGGCCTGCAGCGGACGTGATGCCTGCCCCGGACTCGGCGTGCTTTGCGGGCTTCTCCCGTAGCCGATGAGCTTGGCCAAGTTGTGTGGAGGGAAGAGGTATTGGACTGCCATCTTCTCCATGTGACATATCTTTCCAGTTTTGTGCGTGCCGAGCAGTCTCGCGCATGATCAAGACCGGTCCTGGGGTTTATCGAATGCGGTTGGACACCTTCTTCCTCTGCCGCGAAAAAGCAGGCGGGGCAAGACGAGATCGCCGACTTTGACGAGCCTGCGGTGCGCGGTAAATTTGGCCGCCATCATTCTGGATGGAGACCAGGCGCGCCAACAGTGTGATTTGGACTTGGACTCCCATGGTTCGCAGGGCGTCCAAGGAATTTCGCGGCCATTTCTTTTGCGCTCGCCGCCGAGTCTGCCGCATGACCGACGAAGTCCGCTTGCAAGCTGACCATCGCTTGCTGTCGCTGCTGCCGATGGCTTACTGACCTTTCGCATGAGTTGCTTTGCACAGCAGGCCGTACGCGCCAGGAGTTCGGCATTTAGCTGTCCTCTAATGTTGGTCCTTGGTCCAGAAGGCTCCAGCATGGTTGCGGGGGCCAGTATCGTGTGCCGACACTCGGCTAACAGGACCGCTCCAGCATGGTTGCGGGGGCCAGTATCGTGTGCCGACGCACGGCCGACAGGACCGATTCATATCACCTGTTGTTCTTGGTCGGCTAGAAGCTCCAGATATCCGCGGCGTCTCTTTAGCTCGTGGATACATGGCGGATGGGCCCCTGAACAATGGCGTCCCCTCTGTGATGTTGCGGTTTGCTTCGTGGCGCCGAAGCAGCTGCCGCTCTGGGATTGTCTCTTGCTGCGTAGCCAGTCGTAGTGCGCGCAGAGGCCCAAGAGACAGCATTTGGTGAAGGGGTTGGGCTCGCTGCCCGTGTGGGAGGATTATCATGTGCACCAGGTCCTGTCTGTGAGAGCACTGTGGATGTGATACCTTGTTCCGCGGCGCCGGACGGACAGCGGCCAGAGTCACCCACGACTTTGTGCGATCCAGCTCGGGTGTACGCGCTGGATGACTCTCGTCTCGGGTGCTTAGGGCAGGCAACATCGGGAAAGCAACCGCTGTCGTCGTTCAAGCCCTGTAACAGCGCGATTGGGAGCAGACAAGCCTGGCGCTGGCAGGTCATCGACTCTTCTGGCAAGAGTCCATCGCCAATATTTGCCCGTTCTCTGTCTGCGCCGGGGCTATTCTCCGGGCGGCCTCGTAATCCCGAGGCCTTTCTTTCTGCCCTCCGCGTACCAGTGGCGCCCACTGCGAGTCTCGCTTGCTGGTGAGAGGGTTGTGGCTTGGCAATGGAGGAGGGATAGGATCATCAGTCGGTGGATCGATGCGGTGCCGCAATGGCGCTAGGATGATGCCACGGGATCCGAGGGCGATACGATCGAGTCGCCAAATTTGGGATTGGCAGGGAAGCAGCGTGCAGTCAGTACGCTTCGTGAGGGAGGATGAAGCAGTGGCCAGCAGCTCCGTGGCATTGCGTTTGGAATTGTTGGTTGGGCTGTGAGGAGGTCGTACGGGCAAGTGATGGACTAACTTTCTAGATTTCGTTGAACGAGAAGCAGGCTTCCGCCGACATGAAGCTTGTGCATGCGTGAACTTAGGCCACGGTGAATGGGAGCTCGATCAACCCCTTCATATTGCTGGGCTTTCTCAAGGATGGGTCTTGGGCGAGGGTCAGTTGCCCGCTCACGAACCACTGCTCTACCTGGTTCATCGGCATCGAAGCCGTCGAAAGCTGGCGAGCGGACAGGGTGGAGGAGGCGAGAACTCGATTGCGAGCGGCGGGTACTAACTCTTAGGCACAAGGCGGAGATGTCGGGAATGATTTCGGGTGGCACTGGTTTATTGATCTAATTCTATTTATTTCTTGTGCTCTCGCTGTGCCAATGCATGCTGTGCTGTAGATGATGCCTGGCGTGACTGTTCTGTTTGATGATGGCGATGATGTTGACGACATGATCAAGGCTCGGCAGCTGCCGCCTTTGGTTACAGGGGACTACAGCGACTGTTAGTGGGCTTCAGTGGTGGGAGAGCGCTGTTTAGCGCTGTTACCCGCTAATTACCCGCAACAGCCCGCTGGAGCTACAGCTGTCTTTCGACCTTGAAGCACAACTTGTCAGTATCACAATAGTCTTGTCGTCTTGACATTACAATAATTACAATGAGCCAGCCGGCGCAGCCAGCGGCCAAGGGCCATGTCAGAAACAAGTCTTCAGCATCCCGCAGTATGCTCTGTCCCGTTCGCGTTTGCTCGACCAAGCTAACATGACCAGCTGCGAGACCGCGCGCATCAACCAAGGGACCGCTGGACGCAGACGAGTGAGTCGCAGCGATAATACCACGTCTATTATAACTAACTGACTTAAATAGCGATCCTTTATCCAGTCCTGGAACCCCTTCCGCGGCACAGGCGTCGCCAAACACCAGCCTGCGCCAGGGCCCGGCATCCCCGCGCGAGCGCCAAATGGCCTCATCGCCTGTGCCACAAATTGGCGAGACGCACCGCAAGGACTTTTCGTTCCTGCTGCGGCCGGAAATCTACCACCCGCTCACGCCTCTCAACGTGCCGCTCGCTTTCCGCAACTCGCCCAAGCAGCCCGACCCGCGGGGCCAGCCCGAAGACCTGCTCGCGCGGGGCCACTTCCGCGCCGCCGCCATCGCGGCCGTCCAGGAGCTGACCGGCAGCGGCGCGGGGCCCGGAGTCGACTCGCACGACGCCAAGCGGATATTCGACCTGCTGTACACGCGGCTGGCGTGCCTGACGCTCATTGACGCGACGCCGCTCGCCGCGCAGGAGGTCAAGGCGCTCGAGGACCTCAACAGCGTGCGCACCTACGTGGACGAGGCGACGGGCGAGCACCTGGTGCCGTGGGAGCTGCGCGTGCTCAACGTGCGGCTGCAGGCGCTCGGCTTCGGCGACCCGCGCCGCGCCGTCATGAGCTACCACGACCTGGCGCGCGAGGCCCGCGAGCGCATCGCCAAGGCGGCCGCGCGCCACGACAACTCGCTGTCCGAGCTGTGGAAGGCGCGCCTGCAGGAGCTCGGCATCAAGGTCGCCAGCGCGCTCGTCGACATGGACGACCTGCCGGGCGCGGCGCACCAGCTGCGCAACCTGCGCGGCCGCGGGGACCCCCGGCTCGAGCTGTCGCGGGCGCTGCTCTGGCTGCAGCTGGGCGACGCCGACAGCGCGCGGGCGTGCGCGCGGAGCTGCGCCGACGACGCGGAAACGACGGAGAAGATTATCCTGGCGCTGTGCGACATGGCCGAGTCGGAATACGAGGACGCGCTCGCCAAGTGGCAGGCCCTGCGAGCGGAGCTCGACGACGAAATGGTGAGCGTCAACGCGGCGATTTGCCTGCTGTATCTGGGGAGGATAGTAGAGGGGCGAGATATTCTAGAGGAGCTGGTCGAAAAGGGTTACTCGTCGCACACGCTGCTGTTTAACCTGTCGACCATGTACGAGCTGTGCACGGAGAAGAATAAGCAGTTGAAGGTGAAGCTGACGGAACGGGTGGCGGCGATGGACGAATCACCAGCAGGCTGGGAGAGGACGAATGCAGATTTTAAGCTTTGATTACAGTATAAAAATAATTGAAAAAAAATCTAAGCCATTTTTTGGTTTTCATCGCACCAGCGCTTGTAAATGGATGCTGGTGTATATCGTCGTCGAACTGGCGCCATCCCCAAAATATGACCAAGACAGCTCGCCAGCCATAGTAAAGTGTGTGCGACAAGCCAGTCCAGCCATTTTGCGGCTCGGCAGACTGCATGCGCTTTCTGCAGAGCGGGCATCAGTCGACCCAATAAGCTAGGCATGTTTACAAAAACTGGAAAATTATCCAGGTGGTGAAATATGACAAAGAGGCTCAACGTGATCCAAAAGTCCACCAGCGCTGCTCTCAGCCGTGACGGCAGCATCCCCAGCTTAGTGTCGAGAGCCGGCGCATCCAATATGACGCCGTTTAAATTCCAGAAGAAGACTGCTTTTTGAAAATCTGCAGGATCTGTGCGCTCGACCACGACAACCTCCTCACCGTCGCCCTCCGCACGCCGCCAGCTATGCCATGCATGCCGTGGCACCTTGATCTCGGGCTGATGTGTTGCCGTCGCGCTGACAACAAATTCATCATTGCCTAAAACGACCAGAATGCTGCCTTGTACCACCTTGAGGTACTCGTCGTGGTCTTGGTGCCAATGCAGGCCACTGCTCCAAGTGGACTGCGGTGGCAGTGTTATGATGACACAGTCGCGCTGGGTGAGGTCGTACGTGACTGCATTGGGCAGAGGCCGTGTGATGACGGATGGAATATTATTCGAGTCCATTGTGGCTCTACCCTCGAAGCAGTTTGAAATAAAAAGTCGATGTGCATGCGTGAGAGCAATTTCGTTGGATTCCTGGGCTGACCGACGATCGGCTTATATGTCTCGCGATTGCGGTAAACCTGAGGTTGCCCGCATTATAAATCACGACGCTAGACGCCACAATATTACGATATTCAACAGAAACTCGGCAATTTGGAGACAGAAATGGTATTAAAAGATTGAAAAACTATCACATAAAAATATCATGCATGCCCGTCAATCGCGCTTTCTCATCCTCATTTATATCATACACCCAGGCCGCCGCGCCCTGCTTGTGTCAGCAGCATCCAAATGCCCTGCTCTTCTGTAAATGCAGATTCACTTACCAACGTTCCTAGTTGCACATTCAGCTCCAGGTTCAGCGTTCCCCGGATCCATAAAAATTTAGTATGGTGGCAGCCAAAATCAGCCTAATATGGCCGCTCTACAGAGTAGGCTAGTTCGTTTTGTATAAGGCCGCTATAACCTCTCACGAACAGAGCTCGGCAGAAAGCTGCTACAATGTATGATCAGAACATTTACTTAGAACAGGGGTTTTTATCAAGCCTTGTAGCGCTTTTCACCAACATGGCTAGACTAATCGACACGGGTTTGTTGCAAGAGCAAATGCCAACTTGCGTGTTATTACTGCGGCGAAAAAAAGAACCATCAAAGTAAGTACAAGAGGGTATGAATATAGCTTCTCATAGTTAGAACTGCCAATGTAGTCCATTTAGCTGGTCTTTGATTGTTATTAGAGGGGGCTAGCTTTAGAACCGGCTTGTATTATGCAACCTTACATTACCAAAGTTGGATTTCTTTCTTGGCTCAGAATCTGGATGCTGAACCTGTTCCTGACTGTAGATGTATTAATGGTGCGAGTGCCCTCCCGTATCTGGAGCAGGCGACGGGTCCGGCGGTGGCGGCGCAGGATGATCCATCATCGGCGGATGGTGATCATGCCCCGGCGAGTGGTGGTGATGATGGTGGTGGTGATGCCCTCCGTCGTACGGCGGCGGTGGTTCTGATGCGCCGAACAGAGGTGTTGTTTCCGTCGGCCGCCACGCTGGATCGGGGCGGTCACGGGGCCACGAGTCTGTCCCCGTCTCGGCGAGGCTTCCGCTGATGCATTGCACCACAACCTTTATCAGGAGCACCAGAAACGCCAAAAAACACAGAATCATGGTTGACCACCATACGTAAAAGAAGGGCCCTGGTGGCCCGTCTAGGAGTCCCGGAGCGTGGCCCGGAACACCGCCGCCTGGAAAACCGCCGCCTGGATGGCCGCCGCCGGGTGGCCCTCCGCGTTCAGGCCATCCAGTCGGAGTTGGCATCGGTGATGTATGCATTTTTTGTGTGTTGTGTGATTGAAAGAGAATCGAGTTGGGAGGGGAGAACACCAGGCAGCGAATCGAGGCACATGCATGATCCTTCGAAGTTCCAGCCAATGACATGGCTCAGGTTGCGCCACTGACACGCGACCAGGCTCGGGGCCTGTTTTCGACGGATAAAGTGGTGGAAATACTTTGAATAGCATTAATATCTCAACAAAGCCAGCACGGTCTAGCTGAGGTGTTGACTGCCAAATAAAAATCTCGGTCTATCTATTCCAGGGCCAGGGCGTTGAGAACCTTGAGTTGGTGATCTCTCACACGCGACCCATCCCACAGCGCAACATATCGTTTGATCAAACCCCGCTCATCTAATTCAACTAGAGACAGGCCATAAATTCCTTTACCTTGTTTCGACTTCCATTCGTAACCACCGCCCTTGCCTTTCCCAACTACATGGCGCAGAGTCGTGCCCTCTCCATATGGAAGTCGCGAAACTGCCCGCTCCAGATACCGTCCAATCGCCAGCTGTCCCAGAAGACGAGTTCGGAGGGTTTGATCCACAAGAACAGCATTGTATGAGAAAAGTGCCTGTGCACCAGCAGCGTCGCCTTCGGAGAGCATATCATTCAGCTTGGACATGACGGCCTGCATGCCAGGGTCTGGGGACGTGTGGAGATTATCCAATCCCAGATTATCAAAGTATTCATCTTGACCGCGACCCTCAATAATTGGGCTCTTTCTGCCGTCCCAAAGATCGAGCACGCGCGTTATCTTGCCCTGTTTAAAGTCAAAGACGCTCAGCAGCCGCACTTCGACGCCCTACATGCCCGGCGTGTCGACAGACGCCACAATGGCGCTGTTCATGTCGCCCACAACCTGGATCGGATAGGCGATGGAGCCAGGCTGCATGTGAGAAAAGACACCCGTGAAGCAGTCACGGATGGCGGTGACGTTGCGGAACTGCGTGCCCAGCGAAACATCCGTGTAGCTTGCGTCGACAAGATCGAAAAAGGTCATGTAGTGACTGATGTTGTGCTCGCTCTTCGCGGTATAGTAGTCGTAGAAGAAATCGGCAACGTCAGAGGAGGCAAGACTATTGTCACTAATGCGCGGGATGGGCAGGCCAGGATCGTACGGGCCTTGAGCCAGAGTGATGCTGAAGAGCTGGCTTAGTGCTAGAGCTGCGCCAGCTAGAGACATCGGGGACAACATGTTGCAGAACTTGAAGAAGACGAGCGTACTTGGGAAGAAATGAGGATGTAATTGAAATTGGTTCTTAGATTCTACATTAGGTTGATCGACCATGTCTATTATTTATATTTGAAAATTATTTTGCTGTTGTGCGTCTTGTGGAACGCGATACGTGAATTCGGCAGAACAGCAGATGCGAATTGATGCGCTTACATATTCGCGGCTCGCTTGGTCAGGCTGACATGGAACGGCGCGGCTTAATTTCCACATCCTGGCAAGGCTTTGCATTGAAAACCAATACGAGTGATGCCAGAACGAGATGACTCACCAATATACCAATGCTTAGGCTGAGGGTTCTTTCGCGCCCCGGAAGCGGCCAACGTATTGTTCAAGACAAACCCTTTGATGCGGGACATTTACCTTGCGACGACAGCAAGTCGAATTCAGGGCGCATATATGCAGAGGCAAGCAACAATACAACCAACGATGCTCTTCATATATCCTAAGGCTTCTCAGTCTCCGTTGTTCAAGGTTATGAGCTGTGCCATCGCCAACGAACACGGTGCGAACACATGAGCGCAGAAAAGTCGATCGGCCAAGACCAAAACGGCTATGTTCCGGAAAGCCAAATTAGGCTAGCCAATCATAAAACTACTGAACCATTCGTTGATAAATAACTTTGACGGTTCCCGCGGTAAAGCCAGTCATGAATTGCGGTTCCGTACCGTTGACTAGCAGCGGCAAAGCCCACGCAGCAGACAGATGGCGCACTATTTTACAGGATAACCGAAAAAATGCCAGAGTAAATCGTTTGGCAACTTTAATTCACGATTATAAATCGCGCGAGAAAGGCAATCGCATAAATGCCAACTCCGCGGAATCCATGCCGCCAGTGCCTCGGTAACGATCCACTAGCTACGACACCTCGGCGGCCGGAGTTCGATCGCCTCCCCACTTCCCCAGCCTCTATATCCTCCAAGCTTCCGCAACATCTCACACTGCGCCTTATCACAGCCGTAGCGTGACTATCGTTTCATACCAAATCAAGGAATAACCAGCGTGCCATCCATCCAACATGTCGGACCGCGTGTCGCAAATCACCAACCACCTCAACTACCCCAAGGGCCTCCTCGCCGGCCAGGTCGCCATCATCACCGGCAGCGGCCAGGGAATCGGCGCGGAGACGGCGCGGCTCTTTGCGAATGAGGGCGCCAAGGTTGTCGTGACCGACATTGATGCCAGTGAGTCCCCTCGTCACAGCCCGCGCTGTCGCCTGCCGGTGCCTTGACGCAATCCGCTCACACCCGGACCCCAGAGAAGAGCGCGGCCGTGGCCGAGGCCATCAACAAGTCGGGCGGCCAGGCCATCAGCGTGCCCGGCGACGTCCTCGACAAGGCGTACCTGCAGCTTCTCGTCGAAAAGGCCGCCGCGTTTGGCAACGGCAAGATCCACATCATCGTCAACAACGCCGGTTACACCTGGGACGGCGTCATCCACAAGATGACGGACCAGCAGTGGGAGACCATCATCGCGCTGCACGCCACCGCGCCCTTCAACCTCGTCCGCGCCGCGGCCCCCTACTTTCGCGTCACCGACGGCGAGCCCCGCAGCATCATCAACATCTCGTCCACGACGGGCGTCCACGGCAACGCCGGCCAGATCAACTACGCCCTCGCGAAAGCCGGCGTCGTCGGCTTCACCAAGACCATTGCCAAGGAATGGGGCCCCAAGTTTGGCGTCCGCTCCAACGCCATCGCCTTTGGTCACATCACCACTCGTCTGACGGCCGCCAAGGAGGAGGGCGCCTTTGTCGAGGGCCCCAACGGCACCAAGATTGCGCTCGGCATCCCCCAGGCGCAAAAGGCCTCGACCTCGGGCGCCACGGCCAGCAAGGGCGACACGCCGCTCGGCAGAGCCGGCACGCCGACCGAGGCGGCGTCGAGCATTCTCGCCGTGGCCAGCCCGCTATTCTCCTACGTCACTGGCCAGACCATCATGGTGACGGGCGGTCGCGGCATGTAAATGCTACGAAATATAGAAAATGTAATATATCACAATACGAGCACCAGTTCATCGGTTCTTCTGTTTGGGCATTTCATGTATTAATTGTATCCGGCACGGTATGTGCCAGACTTGTTCCTCTTAAATATGTTACACGAGGCATGCGTTCCGTCCCTTTTCGTCCATTCTCCGCCCGCGCTTATAAAAAATCGTTTCGTTTCGAAAAAGTCTAAACCTTGAGCCACAGGTTCAGCACACCCTTGGCGTACTCGACAATCTCGTCGCCGCCGAGCTTGGACTCGCCGTAGAGACGGTCGACAAAGGAGATGGGCACCTCGGCGACGGTGCAGCCCATGGCCTTGGCGCGGACCATCATCTCCATCTGGAAGGTGTAGCCCTTGGACTCGGTGCTGGAGATGACCTTGTCGAGTACACTCTTCTTGTAGAGGCGGAACGAGCCGGTAAGGTCGCTAACGCCGGGGCGCAGGACCGTGTCGGCAAACAGGTTGGCGCCGCGGCTGACAAACTTGCGCTTCAGGTCCCAGCCAAAGACGCCGCCGTTGCCGGCGTAGCGCGTGCCGGTGACGATGTCGTAGTTGGCCGTCTTTTGCAGCGCAATCATCTGCGGGATGAACTTGGGGTGGTGCGAAAAGTCGGCGTCCATGATGATGACAAAGTTGCCCGTGGTGAACTTGAGGCCGTGGACGTAGGCCGTGCCGAGACCGAGCTTGCCGGCGCGCGGCTTGAGGACGACGTGGGGGGCGTAGGCCTTGACGAGCTGGTTGGCAACCTCTTGCGTGCCGTCGGGGGAGCCGTCGTCGACAATGATGAGCTCCCAATCGAGGTTGCTAGGGAGGGGTTAGTTCGCGGGGGCTTTTGGTATGTGCGCGCGGCGTTCGCATCGCAGTCGAGAGATCTTACGCATCGGTAAAGGTGCGGTTCAGCAGCCAGGTGATGATGGGCAGGTTGCGACGCTCATTGTAGGTCGGGAGAATGACCGAGTACTTGTTGCCGGTAGCCTTGGGAGCCATTGTGAGGGTCGCGTCGCAATGTTCGTTGGGAGAAGTGGTTTAAGGTCGAGATTTTGTCGATAAAAAAATAGGACGGGCGAGAAAGAAGTTCCAAAGGAACAACACACGAGTTGAAGAGAAAAAAAAGAGAATCAAAAGGAATGTGAACAAGTTGGGTGCTCGGTTTGTCTACAGCAAAAGAGGAGGGAAGCTGTTCGTCGCGACAATACGGGAGCTCTTCAGGACAGCTTGTTCAGGGCGGGTGACTAAGCGGGCGCGAACCCCCTGAGAAATATGGGCTGCGCCAGCACCAGTCAGTCTGGACTACTGCACATTCAAGGGATGAAGTTGATTTATCAGTCTTGACTCTATTGTTCTGCGGGAAGTTATTCTCTGGGCCTTGACCTTGGTGAAATATTGTCGCCTCTTGCGCGTCGCGCAGCTCACAATGTCATGACGGCTTCATCATCACCAGGCTCACACATGTGATGAGTACTGCTGCCGACATCGCCAAATGAATTCTTATAAATGAAGATGCCATTTCCTTTTCCGATACTGCAGTGTATCATATTTCGTCACTTGCCAAGTTCGCTTCACTTCTGGGATAAATGGCCTCACTGGGCTGAATGCAACACCAACGTCACCTTGACCCGCCGTTTGCGCAAACTCTATTCATTGGGCCAATAGCCGGGACGCCTTGTTAAGACGACCGTTCAATATCTGGCAATTTGCGGAGTTGTTCTCAGTATCTGGCAACTTGCGGATTCATCACAAATGCTGAATCAATTGCCAAGAGACCTGGGGACTCTGCCTCCGCATGGGAACTATCCGCGCTGTTGAATGCTCCCAAAACTCTACGCCAGAGTGACACCCGCTCAGATCAAAACTCCGGCGGATGCAGCTCACATGGCGTGTTCAATAATTCGGCTGGTGCGCCACCTACGATCTGCCATCACCAACGGTTCGAGCAATTGCTGTAGAAGATGTATTTAATACGCAGCACTCCCCTACACGTCGTGAATGTGACACAGCTTCTTGCATCTGAAAATTGTACTTGAAACCTCGACATTCATCATGCCTGCTGACACACTCTTCCCCGAGGGCAAAATCGCCGTTTAGTTCGGCAGAAGCAAAGGCATTACGGTGAACTCGGTCCAGCCCGGCACCGTCGTAACGGACATTATACCAAAAGGGCTAGACTTGAACACTGTTTTGAAGGATTCTCTTGACAGAACGCGCGCGGCACCAAGATTCGGGACCCCCGAGGATATTGCCGATGCAGTTCTTTTGCCTGCGAATGAAAAGTCGCGATGGATCACCGGGCACAATATTAGTGTCAGCGGCGGCCTCACTCGCTAGATATGGAAATATGGATAAAAAACGATGCGTTGGAGAGCAAGGCATCGGTTGCAGAATAGATGTTGAATAGAAGAAAGATCTGAAGTTGTATAATGTTGAGTCATTTTATGCGGCATTCTCCATCAGCATGGCGACGACCAACGCCAGCATAGGTTTCCCTCTGAAGGGATGCCCATTGTCTGCGCTGGTGCTATGATTTAGCTGCTCAATAATCGCACGGCGGCGACGTGGCCCAAGTAACCTGCCGCCGCGGCGCGAAATCGGCGAAGTAGATACGCGCGATGCTTGCCTCACAGGTTCTCCCATTCCCGCCTGCTTCCGGGTGTGCGTGCTCACAGCTCTCTCGCCTTCCGTACTCTGATAAGGCAACACCAGGAGATTGTACACCAGCACCGATAAAAGGCGTAAATTTTTTTGATTATTTTGAACTGGCCAGGTTAACGAATTGCCTGTCTTCCCAGACAGTTGCGATGCGCGGCTTGGTAAAGGCGCGAGCTGCAGACGCAGTACCCGCTCTACGCTTCGCCAATCGACACTGTAGAAATGCATCGGCTTCAGACCCATCAATTGTGTCAACAGGCCTGACAGCAGATGAATCTTGGGGCGTTGTATGAGCTCAAGGCTCAAATTGAGCACCACAGAGCCAACAATGTCAGAGCTGCTGATGTCAGCGGGAGATCCTGTAACGACGATTGGCCAACTTACATGCGTAGACTTTGCGTAAGCGATTGTAGCGTTTGAAATAGCTCCAGGTCATCGATTCCATATCTCCCGGCCACAAGCTCCAGAGTCCGCATAAGAAGCTCTTTTCGTCTGAAATCGCCAGCTTCGCGCTGTTCTTCGTTGAACACACCCTCCCCAGAAAATAGCGCAGTCGCTTTCCACGGAGCACAGCGTATATAATACAGTGCAAAGACAATAGCAGTCACGGCAGCTTGTTTTCTGTTCAATGACAAGCGAAATTGGACGGAAAATCTGCCGGCTGTTCTCGACGAGTTGCGGCATTGCCGAGTCGTGGCGGCTGCATCTCGGGGAACCATAGAATTGTCAATCACACTCGCACGCATCGCGAGGTCGCCCAGCGTCTCATCTGGCACACCAACACTTTGTACTACCGGCAAATCATCAGACGGATGGGGACTGGGTACACACGTTCCCCTCGCCGGGATCGAACTTGGGTGTACTTCTGCGGCCAGCGCCGAAGCCTGCTGTTCCAGCGCTCGCCTCGTAACAGCCACATGTTGCCGCACCTTGCGCTGGTTCTCAGCATCCGTCAGTTGGGCCGGCGACTCGATATTGACAAAGGCCAGCGCGACGGGTTTATGTTCCCTGTGCCGCCGCCGCGGTTGGCTATTCAGCGCTCTCGAGTTTTTGTCTGGTTTCCATCTGAAAGCCGTCATGGCGTACCGTAGACAGGGAAAAAGTCCAACAGGAGCAATGCTTTGGAGAACTGGATTTTGTTCCCCTAAATGCATTGCCAACTCAGGCACGCATCATAAACGAGCTCCTGCAAATCAGGCTGCGCTTAGCTCCATGTGGTCCCCCGTGGGCTGCGGTCATTACAACGAGTACATTGGCCTATAAAATGCTCCATAATGATGGAAAGCTGAGAAGTTTGGCTGTGAATATTATTATCAAGCATCTGGTTACTGATTTGATAGTCGGAGAGACAACAGGTGCAGACTCTCAAAGTAGGGCAATCGCACGCTCTTGCCTCACGAGCGGGGGGGAGCTTGTAGCTCTAGCAGTTCACGTCTCTAGTCGACCATTATGAGGAATGTCGACTGAAGTCTCTGGATCGTTGCGGATGCGTGCGACTCGGCTTCATGCTCCGCATTGAGATGACGACTTTGCTCGGATGCGCTCGTATAAGTCGAGGGATCCACGAATGCTCTAGACGACGTCATACTATGGAGCAAGGTAATCGTCCAATACGTTCAGGATGATGTTCTCAATCGCGATACCATATTCCATTTTGGAATCTTCCCTCAGGGCAACTCCATCTATTTGCTGCGAAATTACTTCCCCTTACAGCCGCATCACGATCGCGTACGCGGCCAGGTGGAGTGGGCCCCCCCGCACACAGCCTTATAAGAGAATGTTTATTCCAGCGACCTTTATTTGTTTCTTTCCCATTGCAATTCACAATGGCGCGAATCAATTATTTCAAAGCCACGCTTCTGGCTGGCCTGCTGTATTCCGTCGATGCTAGACAGAAGCAGCAGGAGCCGCTTGGTGTGAAGAACACCCACAGCGGCTCTTCAAATCCATTCAACGATGACTTAGGCGACTTTGTAAGCGATGTCATGGACCGCTGGAAGATTGCCGGCATGTCAGTTGCTGTCGTGGACGGTGACGATGTGTACTCTCAGGTAGATACTCCCCGTTGCTTGAATAACTTGAAAAATTGCGCAGGTTCTGACAATTCTAGGGATACGGGTACGCCACCCTGCCTGATGTCAAGGCAACGCCCGACACTCTGTACTTTGGCGGCTCAACGTCCAAAGCCTTTGCCGCCGCGGCTCTCGCGCATTTGATTGATGGCAAGAACTACACCGCGCTGGCTGACGGCTGGAGCACCACCATCTCGTCCATTATCCGCGAGGACTTTGTCATGTACGAGGACTGGTCCACGGAGCACCTCACTCTTGAGGATGCGGCCAGCCATCGCACTGGCATGCCGCGCCACGACGCGGTGCTATTTATCCGCCACGACGACGGTAGCCCTGTGACTACGGCCCAGCAAGTTCGGAATCTGAGATACCTAAAGCCCAGCGCACGTCCGCGGACAACGTGGCAATACTGCAACTACATGTACACTGTCCTGGGCTACGTGACCGAGTACCTCACCGGCAAGTGGCTGGGCGATGTGTTGCGCGAGTCGATCTGGGCGCCGCTCGGCATGACGGCAACCTTTGGCGACACTAAGGATGCCGTCGCCGCACCAGAGCACCTGGCCGCAGGCTACTACTGGGACAGGGAAGCCAAAAGGTTTGTGGAGATGCCCGTTGAAAGCACCAAAGAGTCTGGCGGTGCCGGTCTGGTCATCTCGACCGTCGCCGACTACACCAAGTGGGCACGCTGCCTGCTCAATCAGGCGGCCCCGTTCTCCAAAGCCACGCATGCCGACCTCCGCACGCCGCGCATGTTGACGGGCCACCTCGAAGGAGGCAAGATGGGCGACGGCGACTTGACGTATGGGCTGGGCTGGGAGAAGAAGACGTACCACGGCGAGGTGGTGATTAAGCACGGCGGCACGGAGCTGGCCTACAGCACGCAGCTGTACATGATTCCCCGTCTTCGCTACGCCGTCATTGCCATGGCGAACTCGGGCCTTGCCAATTCCGCCGAAGACGAGATCGTCTGGAGACTTATTGAGGATAAACTGGGTGTGCCACAGGAGCGGCGCTATAACCTCACATCCAGGTAAGTCCATTCTTGTACTTGGTGTTCTAGGCCCTCGCTTACGCCGCACAGTTTGGATGAACTCGAGGACGCACAGAAGAAAGCTCTCGACGAAGCTGAGTCGACATTCTATCCCAATCTTCCAGAAAAACGCATCCCATCCTCTCTCACCAACGAGCAGATTGTTGGCCGCTACCACGACGCCGGCTACGGAACCTTGAACATCGTGCAGGCCGACATTGACGGCGATAGCTGGCTGGTGGCCAACCGCACCGAGCCAATCTTTGCGTATGAACTGCGCTTCAAGCATGTCTCGGGCAATTTCTGGTTGACGTATCTGTATCTGCCGGATAAGCAAAGCATTGCTGACGCGATCGCGGCCGAATTTACTGTCGGCACGGATGGAGACGCGTCAGGCGTGGAGCTGCGACAGACTCCAAAGGGTCAGCTCGGCGAGCCCGATGTATTCTTCAATCGGATGTGATAAAGTACAACTTTTTGTCGTATTGTCTCTATGATTCTATATAAAAATATTTGTGCATCTGTTAGTAGTGCGGGTGAGCTTTTTCGCTCGTCTTGGCTTGCCAGATGGCACAGCTTGCCAGTCGCGTGAGTTCCATGATAAATTCGTTCAATGTCTGAATCTGCTGTGTTTCCAGGCTGGAAAGAGTATCCAGCGGGATGCTTTGAAAAACTCCGACGGCTTGGATGAGTATTTCCAAGTCCTTTTGGGAACTTTCGGCAAATGGATGAACCAAGACGTCGACGAACAAGGCCATGGCCGCCGCCGGGGCATACAGCTGGATATACCTATAGCAGTGGGGTCAGTGGCTGTTTCGTAGTAAAAAAAAAGAGAAAAATAACTCTGCTGCATACCTAAATGCTTGACCGCCTAATAGTTTGAGTGGTATCTTGAGAAACATGAATGTCGATTGGCCAGCTTCCAGGGAGAGGTCAACGCTCGAATGTATGACGCTGTGTAAATCTTCCGGCAGCTCCGTCTTTCCGTCACCGGCGCCGCATTTTCGGACCATGGTGTGTATGGCTATGAGTGTATAGTGATAGTCCAATTGTAGATTGATCAGCTGCATGCTCTCGCAAATGTTCCGCTCGTCCATGGCAGGCTGAAAGTCGGCGGGAATAGACATGCGAGGGCGTATTGGTGCAGGGATGGAGAGCCTCCATCGCTCGAGTTCATCATCCAGCTGTCGGATGTAATGTAGAATCTCACCATCTGAACATGTTTCTGCTCTGGGCGAATATAATAGACGATAGGTTCTGTCCTTGATCATACTCAGCCGTCGGTCAACAGGATAGTCATCGAGGTGTTCCACGAAGCTCATGTTGGTGTATTCTTCTGAAAGAACAGGTGGCTGACCCAGTCTGAGTGCACAGTCTTTGTCCATGGCATAGCACAGCGCAAAAAGCGCTCGAGTTTGGCGTCGCTTGCACTCTGCAAACGGATTCTGGGTGTAATCCGCTGGCTGGTTGGAGTGCTCTGCTAGATCGTAGGCCATCCGACACGCAATCGCGTACAAAAATTTATAGTTTTGCGGCTTCAAGTGTGCGCCTTGATATATCTGCCTCAGTCAATACGTCGGTCCAACAGTAGGCAAGTTGCGTAGGCTTACCAGTAACAGAATAGCTTGGAGTGCTTCCAGGGTTGGCATCCAATCCATCTTTTCAAGGATTGATCTGCATTGGGCAGCACAAGTCTCAGGATCTATAAATGTATGAACATCGGCAAGGGGTAGAAGAAATCTCGTCCAAGTGTGAAGAGCCCATACGCATGCCTGTGCGGGCAAGGCCTGTTCCAGCGTTGGAGAGGAGTAGGCATCTTCGACCATGGCGCTCATGAGCGCGTGATCCAGCACTGGAAAGCAGAACTGTATCGATAGAGTAAAGTATGCATTAACCAAATCTTGGGTCAACTGCTTGCTTGGAAGCTTCTTGGCTCCAAAAATGGCGGCGCCGAAGCCTGTGGACGCAATGCGCAGACTGTTTTGCGAGCTGAATGCGACATGGTTGCCGAGGGGTAAGTTTTGACCAGTTTTGGATTCTATCCACTGCTGGCCCTTTGGCGACAATATTTGCATGCCCCGAAAGTACCAATTGTAGCCGAGCTGCTGGTGTGTGAGCTTGGGCAAGACGCTGCCTGGAAAGGGCACGCTATCGAGAGGCGATTCGCAACTTGATCCTGCGACGCTCTCGCTTGTGCGCCGGAGATGACTCCCATGGTCCGAAGGAGTGCCAAGTCCGGTAATTATTGCGCCCTCGGCATTTTTGCGAGCCAGGTCGGCCTCGAGCTGCTCAACTCGACGACTCAGTGCGTGCACCGCCTCTGGCGTGATTCTGCCTGTGTGAGCTGGTACCGCAACTAATCCATCAGCTTAACTCACAGGCTTTGCCTCTTTTTCTGCGCCGGGCGGCCGAAAGTGCAGGGGACTTTCTGATTGCTGCACCAATTACACGGCTCTCCCGGGTTGGGGATGGAGCAGAGGATCTATTCGCGCAGCCTGCGTCAGAGCGCCACAACAACGCAAGTCCACCGCTCGTAATTAACTAACGTACCTTTCTCTTGAAGCAAACATCGCACGCTTTCCTAGGCGGCATCATGCGCAGTCACCACGGTTTTGGGGACAATGAAATGGAGCAGCGGAGTCCGTTACGTACCCTGAGGAGTGGCGAGTCGGAATATATCATCCCGCTTAGCTAAGCATATGACTCGAGATCAGCTCAACGTTGGTGGCATCTCAACTATGTGCGCCATTCCTGATGATATTTTAGATAATCGGAATGTGTTTGAATGGATGAAAATGGGCCAGTGGATTTTGGTTATACATTGGTTGGCCGCAACGCGGGCGCACGTATATAGGCCAGTGCCCCAGTGCGTGCCGCCGCTCTTTTCTCATTATTGGCACTTTTCGCTCGATTAATAGAGCTATTTTTTTAATGATCAGGAGGTTTGCTTCCCAATTACGTCAATAAATCTGTTTTCGAAAAATGGTGACTGCAGAATGGTCACGTCTCGTCGCCACCCAGCGCCTGTATCGGTCTTCACAGACGGTAACAGTAGTGGGACAGCAGGCTTACACCTTTGGAGGCGAATTGATACCACGGCAGCCTGTCGACAACAAATTTGATGTTGTTGACCTCTCGGGTAAATCCGGTAAGCTCATCCAAGACACTAAACCTATGGTTTGTGTAGGTCTAATTCTGCAGACCACATCGTACAAACAATTGCTTCGCCGACCGAGGCTCCCATCCCCCGCGTCGGCAGCACTAGCACAGCCCTGCAAAAGAGAATCTGGATCTTTTCAGGGAGAGGCGGTCTTGAGATGAGACCAATTGAAGAGAATGGAAGCTTTTGGTGTTATGAACCCGAGACGTCTAGCTGGACGCTGGTCAAGCCTACTGATGAATCCGCACCATACCCAGCAGGAAGAAGCTATCACTGCATGGCATCAGACAGCATCAGCAAGATTTTCCTGCACGCCGGATGCCCAGAATCAGGAAGACTGTCTGACCTTTGGGCATTCGACATTGAGAGCAACACCTGGACGGAATTGCCCTCTGCGCCAGCTGCTGCGAGAGGCGGCGCTTCCGTCGCTTACATCCAAGGCAAGCTGTACCGCATGAACGGCTTTGATGGAAACGCAGAATTGGGTGGTGCAATTGACGTTTTTGACATGGCCTCGGAAACCTGGTCCACACTTTCATATACCCCAAATGGTGTCCAGGGTCCAGAGCCGCGAAGTGTCGCGACATTGCTGCCAGTCACTGTGCATGGCAAAGTCTACCTCGTCACCATGTTTGGCGAGCGAGATCCCAGTGCCCTTGGCCATGCCGGCGCAGGCAAGATGCTCGGCGATGCGTGGGCATGGGACGTAGAGCAGTCGAGATGGCAGAAGCTGGATACACACGACGAGAGGCCTGAGCCTCGCGGCTGGTTTGATGCTGATGTTTCTCATAGCGAAGTAGGCGACACTGTCATTCTGCATGGTGGAGTTAATGAAGAGAACAAGCGACTTGGAGATGTCTGGAGACTGAGCTTTGAATAGGCTTCATGTAAAGGGGACTGTGAGACAGAGAGCCTGCGCTTCTTTGACGAGCGAGGAAAGGACCAGTATATAGGACCTTGCAGACCTGGAATGGAAGTGACAAAACTTTATTTTCTCAGATTATAAATACATTTGTTCAAATTCTTTTGTATTTATCTTGCTGAATACATGGCGAGGTTACTGGTGGTGCTACCGGCCTACCCTACAGATAATCATCGTTATCATCTCACAACCACCAGAGCTGTTTTCATGTCTATTTTCCTGCTTTGATATTCTTATCAAGATCGCCCTAGGCCGTTACATTTTTATCACAAATCATGGGTTAATTACAGCGGTCTGTAGTGGGAGCTATGCTTCACTACTTACATTGAAGAGGTTCTCTGTCCTGCCGACGCCCAACCACAACAACACTACTTCTCTCCTACCACCGAATGAAATATTTAGTAAATTCTCCCGTAATCCACTCACAACGGAAACAACATCGCCCTAATTCACCCTGGCTCGATAATGCCTCCTACTGCTCACACGCTCCTCAGCCATCTGCATCGAATGTCTCGCAGCTAGCGTCGCACTGCCCCACTTATTATCGATTCCCCGCAACCGGTTCAGCCAAGGGCCACAACGCCCCGGTACAAGGTACCGCCATACATTTTTGCACCAGCTCGCAAGTACTCGTACTGTCCCGATCTCAGTTTATCGCACCGTCTTCCGCGCCCATGCCTCCCGCAGAGCGCACAGTGCCGAAGACCCTCTTCCCCAGCCAGACATGGTCATCTCAACACTGTGCGCAGTGACTTTGTGTCGCATACGGCATTGCGGCTGGTTCATCAGTAACTCGCCGCTCCCTCAGCTTGTTAACGTTTTCGTAGGATCGTCCGGTATGACGGTAAATGTGCGGCCCATCCCTGCTGTTTATGGTTTACCTCTTGCGGTACTTGGCTGGCCCCAGCCATCTTCCCTTGTCCAGCTTTCTCTGTGCTTCCCCCAGCTTTAGCTGCTCCGAGGTTCCTCTTCGCTGCTTTCATTAACCTACCTCTTTCTCATCGCAAGCGAATCAACTAGTTCGACGAGAGAGAAGCTACTTCTCGCACCATCACATCCATCATCGACACGGCAGCATCCCGAATCGCAGACGCTGCCACGGCGATATTGATCACGACCGTTTGAACCTCGCTTCTACAGCTGTGTGGCTCACCCGCTGCGCGATCCCACGCCTCGCCCGCATCCTTACGTCATCACTGTTGGCAATCAATCACCTCGTTTGACCCAGGTACGAAACCCGGAATTTATCTCGTATTCAATAGCATGAACAGTGTCGCGCGCAATTTGGCTCGTCAATTGTCTACTCGAGCTCAGAGTGTTTACGTCGGACCTGTCTTGCACACCACATACATGGCCCACTAGCAAAACGGCGCACTAACACCACCCGCAACAGCTCAAGGCCATCGCTTGAACGTCCAGCACCATGTCATCTACGCTGGATCACTCCGTTTTCATGCCGCGTCCTGCCGCGCCTGTTGACCGACCTCGTGAAGAGCCGCCCACTGCGCATGCGCCTCCCGCTGCGCCAGTCGCTCCGACTGCTCCCATGGGGACCAGCACGCTGACTTCATTTGGCGCGGCCACGAGCAAGCCGGATCTGCCGGCCGAGACAAAGGCATCATTTGCTGCGGCCCCAACTACGCGCGCACCCGAGCCTCCGACCGCGCCCGAACCTGCCAAGATGACCGAGCTGCCCAAGCCGGTCGCTGCAGAGCCGGCACCGGCCGCTGCTGCCACCGGCGCATCGCTCCCCGGCATCTCCAGCCTTGATGCGCCCCCTCAGCCGCCCAAGGAGACGGCCGCTGAAGCCCCCAAGCCTGCGCCGACCACTGCGCCGGGACAGTTCGCTGCAGGTCCTGCCGCATCCACCACGGAAAAGCCCTCAGAGGCAGCTGTGCCGCCGCCAGCCACGACAGGATTGGAAACATCGACTCTCAACAAGCCCGTTGAAGCGTCTTCGGCCGTCGTCACTGCAGGTCTGTCTGCGCCGTCTCTCCCCAAGCCTGTCCAGGTCATCTCGGCGCCCGACACACCCATCAACACTGGCACGCCTGCCGGTGGCACGCCGCGACCCGAGCTCAGCATCTCGCAAGAGCCCATCAAGAAGCCCGAGCCGGAGGCCAAGCCTGCGATCCCGACTTCTGTTCCTGAGGCGCCCGAGAAGTCCAAGGAAGAACCTGTCAACGGCGCAGCCGAGAAACCGACACCAGTGGCCGCTGCGCCAGCCCCTACGCCTCCCACGACGGCTTCGATTCCCGGCCTGAACGCGAGCGCTGGCCAGAAGCGCAAGCTTGAAGACGAGGCCGAGCCTGAGACGGCTGAGAAGAAAGCCAAGACCGAAGAGGCGGCACAGCCAGCTGCCAACGGGGCCACTGAGAGAACGTCGGCACCGGCCCCGACTCCGGCGCCAAAGAAGGCCGGCCGGCCGAAGAAGGAGAAGAAGGCGGCGCCGGCTGTTGGCCGAACGCAGCGCAAGACGCGCAGCCAAGGGCCTGCCACAGAATCTCTGTAGAATATTGGTGGGGAGGGGAGGTGTGTTTGATGTTTACGGTTGTGGGTAAGCTGCAATTTACAAACGGCAGCTATGAAATGATACGACTTGGATTGGAGGACGGCGAAAAGGATTATTTGATTGATTGATTGATTGTGTTTGAATCTGGTTTACGGTATATTTTATTTATTTGGAACGCGATTCCAGGAGTGTTTTGTTTAATCTGAATTGACTTAAATTATTGACTTTGGTATTACGCGAGTGATGGCAGTGAAGACGGCGAGGCTCGACAGGAAGATGCACTGACTGAGGAACCAACACCACAACGACGCACAATATCATACAGCAGCTCTCACAGCTATCACAACTGCACGCGTAACAACTACAACAAAACTTGTTAACATCTATTTTGAGGTATCGGGCTTGCTCGCCAAGGGAGCAAAAGTGGAACAGGGCCCATAACGAGCCGCTAGCGAGAAGGGTAAGAATCGGCGGTGCCAGGTTTTGGGATGGGTGGGAGGGACTTTTATGACGTTGATGAGATGGTCTAGAACGGTCTTGACGAAAAGCTGGCGGATACGATTTTTGGCAAGTTTCCAAATGTTTCTCTTGGTGGACGTGGAAGACGGGGTCTGGCAAGGTTGATAGAAGGACAGACGTTAAGGACGTTAACGATACCCTGGCCAACGGCATGAAAGATGTGCAATGAGAGTACTGTACATTCAAAGCAGTTGCGAGAGAAGAAACTTCCAACGCCCATCGTTAGCTCCGATGCCTTGCAGATGGCCAAGACAGAGGATTGGTCTAGTCGCCACTAGCCGGACGAGGCCGCTGCGCAGCCGCAGGAGGCCCGAGAAAACATTTTTTTTTTTTTACAGCGCCAAGGGCAAGCCAACTAGCATCCAGTGGCGAATTGTGGTAATACCCCGAAAAGCCAGGTGGGGGCAGTCTGAAAAGCAAGGCTGGCATGCATCGAGGCTTATGCATGCCTGGCTTTGTGCCTGTATTTTTGCAGGGACAAGTCTCCACTGAGGCTACAGCGAGAGGGGCGGGGGACCTCTGGCTGGCGCCGTGTCCAAGAGATGACTGCCTACCGAGGTGTGCTAGCCAGGTAGAGTGTTGCGTCGAGATTGAAAATTCTGCAAACACGGCAGATGATTGGTATTATACGTCTTGTATATTCGGAGGGTTTTTTTCTGCAGCATGTTGAGACAATGCCAGTGTCTCAGGTCCACGGCGGCAGCGGGCCATAAGCTCCACTGGGCGTCGTAAGCTGTAGAGTCAGGAATGAGCGGTTCTTTTTTACAAGAAGAGAAGCAAGAGAAAGGGCGTTTTGATGAACGATGCCAACATCTACAGATGGGTTGTTGCCGCCCGGAAATACTGCGTGATCCAAATGTCTTGCATGTGCCCTGGTTGAGTGACATGCAGGCCCTCTCGTATTGCAGCGGAGGCCGCTGGAGGTGTGCAGCACGGACCCGCTGTAAAGGCCTGAAGCTGGTGTGGGGGGAACCCTCTACCTTGACTCTGGTAGCTTGTGTGTAGGAGATACTTGACTTGAGATCTAGCATGAGTTGATAAGGCGCTGTGAGGAAAGGACTATTTTGTCGATTCAAAGAGCGTCGTAGGATCATAGGAAAAATGCAATCTTACAATTCCTACAAGGATATGCTGCGCAGGGAATAGACCTCTTTGATCCTGCGAGCCGGTTCCTGGCGGGGCGCAGCGACAAAAATAGAAAAAAAAAAAATACCCTCTTCCAGGGCCCGCTAGCATGCCACGGCGCCAATCAGCAGAGGCCAACCGCTGTACCAGCTTCTGCAACGTCGTTTCCCTTTTAGCCACTTTTCCAGGCACCTCAACGAGTACAACCGAACCGTGAACCATGCAGATACTAGTCGCGAAAGCAAAAAGAAGAAGAAAAGAAAATATAGCAAAAGTCACAGAAATAAAACAAAGACACAAAAAATACAACTAGGACCACATACCACCCTAACCCGCTGATCGATGTACACACCCACTGTGGCCCTCCCCACCACCGCCCCTGCACACCTCGTACCGCCTGGCCACTAGCCACAGCTGCACTACCTTACTGGGCTGGCAGAAAAAAAAAGCGACAGTCCCTGACAAGCCTCTTCCTTTGTTCCTCTTTTCCGCCTCCATCTTTTATTCTCTGTGTATCCTTGTTCTTTCTTTCTCCTTTTGTCAATCTTCTTTCATACCCTCTTTGTACATTTTACTCTTTTTCATTTGTCGCTGCGCCGGAATCTTTTTGCTCCTTCTCCTCTCTGTCCCTCTGGCCAGGACAACCACTCGCTTGAAACAACCCCTAAAACGAACGACTCGAACAAGTCTCCGTCTCTCGCTTTCAACTCGCTCGATCTGCTCGCTGCACACGATAGAATACGCAGAATCACTACAACATATCGATAATTGGCATCGTTTTGTGTAATCAGCGCGAGAGCACAGCACCGTCGAATCACAAGATCCACCGAATCGGAGCTCGACGCACCAGTTTCACCAGCGTCATACTCGCTCGAGTTTCACACATCTCATCTATAATACTTTAATATACTTTCCGGCATATATATACTACACGACAGCCGACGGCTACGGCCACGGCCACGCCTCACCTCGCTCACCATGGCGTCTCTAGCTGCCCTCCTCGTCAGAGACGAAAAGCCCAACCAAAACTCGGACAACGCCCTCCTCGACCTCTTCAAAGACCCCTTCGCCTCGACCCTCAAGTCCGCCTCCCTGGTGTCTGCTGTTGGCTTCTCCATCGGCTTCACTCTCTTCCTCGCCGCCTGCTTCTCCCTCCTTCGCCCTCACAACCAGGCCGTCTACGCCCCCAAGGTCAAGCATGCCGACGAGAAGCACGCGCCCCCGACCATAGGAAAGTCGCTCTTCGCCTGGATTCCGCCCGTCCTCCACACCAACGAGGATGTTCTCATGTACACCGTCGGCATGGACGCCACCATCTTCATCCGCTTCATGCGCATGTGCCGCAACATGTTCCTCGCCCTCAGCGTCGTCGGCATCAGCATCCTTGTCCCTGTCCACCTGACAAATGTTCCAGCCAGCCTTCGCGACAAGAGCAATCTCGGCTGGCTCACTAACATCTCGCCCCTCAACGTCTTTGGTCGCGCCCAGTGGTGTCAAGTCGTCTGCGCCTACGCCTTTGACGCCATCGTCGCCGGCTTCCTCTGGTGGAACTACCGCAAGATTGCCATGCTCCGCCGCAAGTACTTTGAGACGGATGATTTTCAGTCCAGCCTGGCCTCTCGAACCCTCATGTTCTACGACTTGCCGCGCGAGAATGCGTCCGATGAAGGCATCGCTCGCATTATCGACGAGGTCGCCCCCAGCTCGTCCTTTGCCCGAACTGCTATTGCCAGAAACGTCAAGGAGCTGCCCGAACTCATCGAGCAGCACGACCATACCGTCCGCAAGCTTGAGAAAGTACTCGCCAGGTACCTCAAAAACCCGCAGCAGCTGCCGCCCAACCGCCCGACCTGCAAGCCCTCCAAAAAGGACCACTCCTACAGCACCTACCCCTCGGGCCAGAAGCTCGACGCCATCGAGTACTACACCAAGCGCATTCGCGCTCTTGAAGACGAAATCAAGCAGGTCCGGGCCTCGGTCGATAAGCGAAGCTCAATGCCCTATGGGTTTGCCAGTTACGCCGACATTGCCGAAGCACACAGCATCGCCTACTCTTTCCGCAAGAAGAAGCCCCATGGTTCCACCGTGGCTCTCGCGCCTCGTCCCAACGACATCATCTGGCGCAACATGCCGCTCTCCGCTCCTGTTCGCAGCCGTAGACGGTGGGCCAACAGTTTCTGGATCGCGCTCCTGACTTTTGTGTGGATTGGCCCCAACGCCCTGATTGCCATGCTGCTCGTCAACTTGTCCAATCTTGGTCGCCTCTGGCCCGCCTTCAAGACCTCGCTCGAGGCCAACCCTAAGTTTTGGGGTCTCGTTCAAGGTATTGCCGCGCCTGCCCTGACCTCTCTCGCCTACGTCGTCCTGCCCATGATTTTCCGTCGTCTCTCAACCAAGGGCGGTGACCAAACCAAGACCGGCCGAGAGCGACACGTCATTGGAAAAATGTATGCCTTCTTCATCATCAATAACCTCATCGTCTTCTCCTTGTTCTCCACCGTCTTTACCTTTGTCTTCAACATTATTCGAAATGCTACTTCTGGAGAAAGCGGCTGGGATGCCATCAAAGAGGCCAACAAGGCAAATGGCGTCGTCGATGGCCTGTTCCAGGCTCTGTGCTCCAACGGCGTCTTCTGGGTCACCTACATGCTCCAGCGTCAGCTCGGCGCCGCTACCGACCTCATCCAGCTCTGGTCGCTGACCAAGGCTTTTTTCCTCAAGAAGTTTTCCAGCCCGACGCCCAGGGAACTCATCGAGCTCACCGCGCCCCCGCCTTTTGAATACGCCAACTACTACACCTACTTCTTGTTCTATGCCACCTCCAGCCTCTGCTTTGCGGGTATCATGCCGCTCGTTCTCCCCGCCGCGGCCATGTACTTTGCCCTGGACTACTACCTGAAGAAGTATCTGATCCTCTATCGCTTCGTCACCAAGACCGAGTCTGGTGGACTCTACTGGCGTGTCGTGTTTAACCGCTTTGTGTTCGCCACCATGCTCGCCAACCTTGTTGTTCTGCTCACCACCTGGGTCCGCGGCGAGGGTACCCACATCCAGTTCTACGCCACCATCCCCCTTCCGTTCCTCATGTTTGGATTCAAGCTTTGGTGCTCCAACGCCTACGATAATAAGATTAAGTTCTACAGTCTGCTCAACGTCCGCAAGAACCCGGAGGCTGCTCGTGCTCAGGCGGACCGCCTCCGCAGCGAAAAGCTGGCCAGCCGATTCGGTCACCCGGCGCTGTACAAGAAGCTTATCACGCCCATGGTGCATTCCAGGGCGCAGAATCTGCTGCCCTCTGTGTACTCAGGCAGACTGACGGACGGCAGAGAGGTGGAAGCGGGTGATTTGATGAGTGTCAGTGGGTACTCTGACATGTACGCTCTCGACAGCATGAAGGCAGGCAAGACTGGTAAGGCCGCAGGCGTGCCTGGCTTTGAGTTTGTGTCGGAGAACCAGATGGACTTTGAATACTTCAAGAACCGCGCAGAGTTCTTGGAAGACCACGGCGGTGCCGACTTTTACGGCATCGAAAGTGATAGAGCCACGACCCGCGCCGGCACGCCCGTCTCGTTTGACGACCGCCCCGGCAGCGCCATGTCGGGTCGCAACTCGCCTTTTAACGCGCCGCGACGTGTCGGCACTGGCATGTCGGATATGAGCTACAACTCGCACCGACCGCAGACGGGCGCTGCGCTGATGGGTGACGGTTCCCACTCGCGCCAGGCATCTGGCAACGAACTCGACCGCATGCGCAGTCCTCTGGGCAACCTGGATAACTCGAGCTCGACCGGACTGGTGCAGGCACAGCCGATGAGCGGCTACTCTGACGTGCCCATGGGCGGCAGAGTCAGTCCCGGACCTCAGGCCGCCTACTCACAATATCACGACGGCTCAGCTTCTGGTAGAGCCAGCCCAGCGCCAGGACGCTCCATCACAGGAAACAGTCGTGGCTACCAGCCGCTCGACGGAGGCAGAGCTAGTCCCGCGCCTCCGCCGCGGGACAACACTGGTGGCTACCAAGAGCTGCCACTACACGAGGGCCGTATGAGCCCTGCGCCGCGCTCGCGATCACAGTCGCCTGGTCCGGCCGCTGGTCCTTTGGGGGCGGCTCTGCGGCAGACGACACAGAGCCCTGGCCCTAGACAGATGACACAAAGTCCGGCACCTCGCCAAATGAGCCCAGGTCCTAGACAGATGGCGCAGAGCCCAGCTCCTAGACAGATGACGCAGAGCCCAGCTCCTGGACGACAGTCTCCTGGACCAGCGGCTGGCCCCATGGCACCCATGCGCAAACCCGTCGGACAGCAGGCCTACCCCCAGCAACCATACCAGGCTCAAGGCCCGCAACCCCAGGTTCAGCAACCCCAACCCCGCAATCCTCCGCAAAACCCATACCAAGGACCGGAGCAACCTTACCACGATGACTTTGGAGGCCTGCCCGGACAGCCGGGCTTCTACGGAGGTCCGCAGTCGCAGTCGCCGGCGCCCGGGCCGGGGCAGAGCCAAGGACAGCAGGATTATTATAGAGGAAACCAGTCCAACCGCCCGAACCAGGGTTGGTAATAAGCGAATAACCGTATATAGAAATAGACCGCTGTACATGTTTAGCCAGCATAAATTGACGAATTATGTGAATTACCCAAACATGTAGGACCTTTTCGGCTTTGCTGGACGTCTGGGATGTCTCAATTCCACCAACCAGGACTCTCTGGGGAACGCTAGCGCCCGGCGCTACTGTCTGACGATCTCGAGGACCCGTGGCTGTTTGAAGTTGATCACAATGACATCCGAAAGTAGAAGTTGATTCCATGCGAAAGGATCGGGGTCATTAAGCGATAGGCAATTGGCAAGCGGAATAAAAAATCCCACCAATAGAGGGGTTGCGTGGCTGGGGCTGACCTGTTCGGGGCGATCTAGCTGCGATGGAGATGTAAGACGCTAGATGTCAACAATGAGCTTGATGCAACGTGGGTTCGTATTTGGTTGTAATTGACTGCATTATTGACTGCATTATTGACTACATTATTGACTGCATAGTAATCTATAAATGCTCGACTTTTCCCCAGATTTCTCTCATTTTCATCTACAGCCACACTTGCACATACATTCCATCCATCCATCTATACATACATACATACCATACTTACCCAAGATACAATGAAATTCACCACCGCCCTCCTCGCCAGCGGCACCGCAGTCACGGCGCTCAACCCGTCCTGTGCGCCCGGCGGCAACTTTGACCTGTCCCACTGGTCGCTGCAGGAGCCCGTCGGCGACGGCTCCCCGCGGCAGATCCCGTCCTCCAAGCTGCAGTCCTGCTCGGGCTACAAGGACGAGTGGTTCTCGACGTCCTCGTCCGACGGCGCCATGGTGCTGAAAGTGCCGGAGCGCAACAAGTGCGTGACGACGCCCAACTCGCAGCACTGCCGCAGCGAGCTGCGCGAGCAGAACCCGTCCGCGTGGGACCCGAAAGCCGCGACGAACCGGCTCTTTGGCGACGTGCAGGTCATCAAGAGCAGCGGCGGCGAAATCTGCGTCGGCCAGATTCACATCGACGATAGCATCTCGCACAAGCCCGTCGCGGAGCTGTACCTCAACAGCAAGGGCGAGCTGAACCTGGGCGTGCAGACGTGCCGCACGTGCGGCCAGAAGCGCAGCCCGGTGACCAAGCTCGGCAGCGGGACGCAGCGCTTCACGTACGAGATTCGCTACGAAAAGGGCAAGCTGAGCGTGGGCATCAACGGCGGCGCGCAAAAGGAGTTTGGCACGTATGACCTCAACAGCCCCCGGAGCTACTTCAAGGCAGGCAACTACAACCAGGGCACGGGCGCGACCGAGGTGCATTTTTACCAGCTCAAGGTGTCGCACTAGAGGGAGGAGGTGTGTGAGATATTCTTTGTTTATATTTCCGAATTGAATTTGTACATGATGAACTATTGTTTTGTGCCTGTGGTGCTTGTGGTGCTTGTGATGTCCTTGTTCCTCACGTCTGATGTTTGCGAGGCGACCAGAGGGATAGAAAATTTGAGCGATCTTAAAGAACCGGCAAAATAAAGTATAAAAGAAAAAAAAATTATATAAAAGAAACAAAATATTTTGGTATCTCCTTCATCTTATTACTAAACTCACTTTAGCTGCAAGTTATCAGGAATGGGGCCATTTGGACTGCTCGCCTTGTCCCCCGGGTGCCCAGGCATCATTTGCAATTCATATACACATTGACGTCAATTATATTATGATTATTCTATGCTTATAAAGTCCACATCTTCGTCTCGCAAAACTTGTCCACCATCTCTTTCAACGCCTTCCCCAGACCCTCCGCCACCGCCTCTTGCCATGAAATCGCCACGTTCAAGTGTCCATCCGGCGCCGACGCAGCATTCAGGCAAACCGCCGCGCCCGTCACAATCGCGCTGTTGGAAAACATGACTCTGCTCACGCGCACCTTCTCCTGCACGCCGTCCAGCACGCCAATGTTGCTGACCTCCCATGAGCTCGCCCGCGGCTTGCCGTCCCGGCTCGTGTGGAACTGGTGCCAGTCGCTAATGTGCTTCATCACGCCCGCGACGTTGTTGTGAGGGAGCGTCTTGCTGCGCTCGGCGAGCTCCCCGCGGATGCGCGCCGCGTACGTCCAGATGCAGGAGGTGAGCGCGTCGCTGTTGGAGGTCTGCGCGGCCCGCATGCGGGCCACGTCGGACAAGGACAAGTCGTGGCTCATGGTTGTGGTGAGCACGCGGAGGCTTCTGCGCAGGGAGGCGTCAATGTCGGCGCGTAGGTGGCTGCGACAGCTCATCGACGATGCGCAGCTGAAACCGGGGACGGCATCGGCGGAGAGGGCCTGCGTAAAGTAGGCAAAGGCCAGCGCGTGGAACAGCCCGGTAATAGTGGTCTTCTGTTGGCGGCAGGCGGTGAGAAGTAACTTGGTCTGTGAGGGTAGAATGTCGACGGCACGGATACGTGTTATGTATGGGAGCGAAAAGGAAACTTTGTGGCCTCCCCAGACCTCCTGCGGTGCAGGCTTGAGCATCGTGGGGCCGAATTGCCCCCATAGCATGGAGGCAACGTAGAGGGGGCCGAGTGTGAACTTGATGGCTTCCTCTTGAGGTTCTGGCAGGACCGGTGCGTCTGGGAACGTGAGGATAGGCTCGCCGTCGTCGGCAGCCGATTGCAGCGCTCGCAAGAGAGACTCGTGGAATTCGCGACCGCTGGTGCCGTCAAACAGAGAATGATGATAGGAAAGAATCACATCCTCGCAGTCCATATCCGCGTCTCGCACAATCGTCAGCCGCCACGGCGATTTGCTTTCCGTGTGCTCCCAGAGCTGATCGTGCGTCTTGGCCTGCACGCGCGAGACCTCCTCGTTCAGGGCATCCTCGTTCGCGCAGTGCACAGCTTCCACGACAGCGTGATCGCGCAGATCCATCGTGGGCAGGTGGACATACCGCGCTTTGCTGCCCTCCTCACCCGTGATGCCTACACGCAGCATGGGATGCGCGCGCACGACAGCAGCCAGCGCGGCGAAGAAGCGTGGCGAGAGCGCCGTGACGGGACCGTTGGGAACCCGCGTGCTGGGGGCATACCGTGCCGAGACGGTGACGGCGCGGTAAATGCCCAGACTGTGACGTGATGAAGAGTATAACTCCCTGGTTCGTGTTAGATGGCTATGGCGTTAAGGGAATGAGGGCAGCTTACATGGGGCCGAGCCGGCGCAGGGCTTTGGGGCTGAGTTCCGAGGCCATGGCGAAGTTGCGTCGAGCTTGGACGTCTAGAGATTATTATGAGGTAAATTGACCTCTTATTAACATGCAAGAGTTGTACTTGTGAAGTAACGGCGCCGTAGGACGTGTAACGATCATGTTAAAATCACGTTCGGGTCCGGAGAGTAGGGCGCGCAAAATGTCCGTGCGACCATTTCCTGATTGGGATGCGGCGCTGGTCCACAGGGCGGGTGGTGACGACGCGCCGTTGAATTGTTTCCACAAGTAATTTACATGCAATTTCTCTCAGTGATAAGTGGCATTTTAAGAAAGTGCTGTGCGATTTGATTATATCAGCCTTGCGCTGCTTGTCCGTTGCTGTTGACAGCCATGTAGATGCGCTGGTGGTGAGACGTTGAGTTTACAGTGTGATTACCAGAAGCGTGCCTGCGCGGTAGCCTTTGTGCCCTTCTTTCGAATTCCTTTTTTCTTAATACGTTTTACTTAATTAGATTGATTACCTCTGTCACCATGCCATTCTACGTTTTCGAGGCGCAGTAAGATTGACTTGGTTGCCACGGGCCGCCACTCCGGTGGGCTACGCACAGCATTTAGTTTCTCGACTCTACATTTCTTTTATTTCCGTTAAACCACATATAATATATATCCCCTCCTTCTCCTGTGTTGCCCTTAACGCTCTTGTTTTTATTCTCTGCCTCTATCGGTATGAGAACATGTTCATCACAGAAGGTCGAATTTATTCCGTCAGACCAAGGGGCGCGTTATTCAATTCACTACTATGAACATTAAGTATTCTATTTTGTAATCCGTCAATAGTACAGCTGTATTCGTTCTTCACTCTGGCCTAAGAACAAGCGCGGATCGGTTCGGCGGTGGGGGTCGTAGGAGGAGGCACCGGGTCAACGATGGGAGTAGCGGTTCCAGGAGGAGGCGGCGGCTCAATGATGGGAGTGGCAGTTCCCAGAGGTGGCGATGACTCGACGATGGGAGTGCCAGTGCCTGGAGGAGGCACCGGATCGACGATGGGCGTCAGCAAAACAGTAGACGCCGGCCCATTAGGGTAAACAATTGGCGTCTCGTTCGGCTTGGTAGGATCGACGGCGAGGACAGGAGTGCCCTCTGGCTGGGCGGGATCAATGCCAGCCGTGGGCGCAGGGCTGGCCGGATCGGCGGTGAGATGATTCATGGCGGCGGCATCTCCGCGAGGTGCAATAGGACCGGCGATAGCCAAACCGGCCACGGCGATCAGAGCAAGCTTGAGCAATTTGTGTTGTTCAAGAAACAGAGATGAAAAGCGTTCAATAATAGAGTGACATACACGGCAGAGTCGGAGACCAGCGTGCCATCAGGACAAGGGTACCTTTATATCTCGACAGGTTCAACATTCACAGACATGCTTATTGTTGGGATGACGCGGAAGTGCCCCTATCGGACGGTCCTTCAGCGCGAGCGACCAAAACGCAGGCGCTCGCCCAGCTCGCGTCGGAATAAAGTGTATGCCGCATTCCAGCTGCTGGCGAAGACCGGCATGCCAGCGCCTGGATTAAACTGCATAAAATAATGAAAGTGAAGTGAGCGTACGATTTTGACTGAAATGTCACCGCGGTGCGTCCACCCTCCGCATGGGCTTCAAAGTGCATGAGCACGGTGAGGTAAGGGCCGCATCGATCAAGCGTTGCATTAACCGGATGTAAAGGGACTTTAGCGACAAAACCTTATTCATACTCCGTTGGGCTCTTGGAGAGCCTGGTACGCTAAACGCTGGTATAAGATCAACATTGCGCAGTCCTCTGGTGCTCAGCCCTCTTGCATCCTAGCGCGTTGCTCAGACGGGATAAAGTTTCGGGTGGTGATCCTCCATGTCAAGGCTTCCGTTACAGCGCTAACTTGTGCCTTGTTCTTCTGAGCTGAAATGCCCACTCAAATCTGTCAAAGGTGTACGGCCGTCAATTAAGGAGACGTGAGAGCATGCCGCGATGCCATTTGCGTGCGTACATGAGCCACACCCACTACGTATGTGCTGCGCCGGGCCTGAGAACATGGCAAAGCTTTGCATCGCCATGCGCTCAGGTTTTAATGAAAGGAAATGAGGCAAAAGAACAATCTGATAGGTGCACGATGTGCGGTGCTGGAGTTGAGAGTTGCGAAAACAATACAAGGATGAGCTCTGAATGACACAGAAGGACAAGGCCCAGAGCACCGAGGTAGAATTTGATTCCACAGAAAGACAAAAAAAAGCGATGACAGCGCAAAAGAAGCGACCAAGACAGAGTCGGCGGAGGAATTGACAAAAAAAGACAAAAAGTAAACTCCGGTACAGGGAATCGAACCCTGGGCTGCTCGGTTCCTTTTTGAGAGCGAGCGATGTTAGCCACTACACCATACCGGATAGCTTCTTGTATGATAACCATTGGCTTATTACTATATATATGGTCATGGCTATGACAATGGGTGACACATCCAGCGGTCTCAAACGACCAAGCAAAATAAAATAGTAAGTGGAATAATCTATACAAAGGGATAAGATATGAAAGAAATATTAGGAATTTTTTTCTTGAACTTACTACCAAGTCAAGCCTATCTGCAACTTGTTCTTATCGGGGTCACTCGGGCTGCTCGCCTTAGTGTCCCCCCAGTGGGTATCATTTTCGGCAAAATCTAAATCGTTAAAGATTGAAGCTATCACGAAGAAAATTTCTACATAAAGACGACCAAGAAAAACTACGGACACTACCCCAGAGAAACTCTTGACTTAATGTCCAGTGTTTGACTTTGCGCCCAGTGTTCCTGCAAATTAGCAACCCAAAACTGGGCATTCTGCACTACCTGACTTTGCCAACACCATCTTGTATAACTCGGGAGCACTCTTCCATATCAAATCATCTTACTATTTCCAGACAACACATCAATGCAGCCACCATATTGAAACTTGCATATGCAGACGAAAAGTGAGTGAATTTGTTCGCGCCCAACCGTGTTCAGCCCAGGTTGCACAACATCCCGTCCGGCGAACCACTCCGACAACATATTCACTGTCTGGTAGCTCCGGATCAGCGTCTGAGGCGTCTTGATCCTAAATGCTTGCTGGAAGAGACGCCTAAGCGTAACCATCATTACTGAATGCATCCCCAAATCTGTGAGAGATGCCTTTGGATAAATGTCACCAAACTCGACTCGCAGTACTTGTGTATCGCCTGGTTGTCTTTGCCTATGTGTTGTCAGGGCAAATAAATGCATCAGAGTATGCCTGTGTCCCAAGTTACCAAGTATTGACTTTTCCGCTCAGTGGTACTGTCATATTTCAGATGTTTGAGCTTCCTTACATCATGATCGCGACTGCAACTGACAAACACTCTGATTCACCCAGTGACATCAAGCCCTGTTTCGCATCCGCTCTGGTCTGATTGGTTGGTCCAATTTCCGCGAAGATAAGATCATGGATTATGAACCAGCAAACAATCATGATTAGTAGAGATGCCAATGCACGGAATTTACTAAACTATTGTTTCCTCTGTCTTTTATTCGTTTGCTACAGAACCTGCGGTGACAGTCCACTGCGACGCAATGCTCTGGTGCAAATATTTGAAGCATGCCTGAAGAACAAGTGCGTCTTGCCTGTTTCTTTACAATCATATATTGCAAGACAAACTGCGTCTCCTGAAAATAGTTGAAAATCGTCATGCTCTTTGGTCCATATTTCGAGACTCAATGCAACGACGCCCAAATTTGGCTTCACCACGCCGCTCCACCAATGCCCCGCACTCTTCACCTGCAACTCAAAATTCACCATGGCCGCCTCGAATACGGCCGGCGACGGCTACATTGTCGATTGTGTCAAGGAAATGGAGTCGCTCAACCTTGACGAATACGGCTTCAACCTGTTTTGCACGCACTACGAAGACGAGAAGCTGTGGGAGACGTTCAAAACGGTGTACGAGGCCGAGCAGCAAAAGGGCATCGCCAGCGCGCCCGCAGAGTGCGCCGCCGCCTTGAAGAAGCTCGACGACAAGCTGGTCACGCGGATGCACGACAGTGTGGACTATACCCACCAGGCGCCCGAGGGCATCTCGGCGGCTTTTCAAATCTTTTGCCTCGATGAGGAAGATTCGGCTGAGGAAGACGAGGGCCTGGAGGAGGACGATGATGAAATCGCGGATGAGGACGGCGAAGGGCCCTGGACGCATGAGATGGGACCGGGATTCATCAGAAGCATGTGTCTCATGGTGGACGATGATTGCATGAACTCGGTCAACGCCACACCCTACGTCCTGGCCGTCGATGCGCTGCTGCATACTGGTGCGGATCTGGGCTATTCTGGATATTTCAAAGTTGCAATCGACTGTCTGATGCCCAAATTCTACGCAGCCATTGGCCATTTCGACCTAGACAAGGTGGCCAAGTCGGTGGATAAAGATGGCATCTGGAGGGGAATGAAGGGAGAATAGATGCCTCAATTGAACTTGGCGCTTGCACACGCGTCTATATACTTTTTTTTGTGCGTATCAATCAATATCCTGGCAAAACCCTTGCTATCACATGCAGACCGCCCTCTGGCTTAATCGTGACGCCGCTCTTAATCTTGAGCTTCTCGGGATCCATCAGGCTCTTGTCGACGAGCTCAAACTCGAAGCGCCCGACCCAGGCGGCCAGCAGGCACGCAAACTCGCCCTTGGCGAAAGCCGCGCCGATGCAGCTGCGGGGGCCGTGCAGGAACGTCGACATGGCGTAGTTGCTGCTCGCACCGCCCGTGTTGTTGAGCGTGACGCCATCGTCGCGGTGGTCCAGCCAGCGCTCCGGGTTAAACTCCTCGGCGTCATCGCCCCAGAGCGTCCTGTCGACGTTGATGGCCCACTGCGGGATGGTGACGGGCGTGCCCCTGGCGACGGGCGTGCCCAGGACGGTCGTGTCCTGCACCGCGATGCGGCCCGTCACGGGGACCGCGGGGTACCGGCGCAGCACCTCGTTGACGACGGCGTTGAGGTACGGCAGGCGGTCAATGTCGACGCTGGTGACGGCCGCGCTGCTGTCGTCGACCGAGGGCAGGTGGGCGCGGACCTCGGCGCGCAGCTTCTTTTGCATTTCCGGGTTGAGGCACAGCGCGTAAATGGCCCACGTCAGCGACACGGACGTGGTCTCGTGGCCGGCGGCGAAAAAGGTCATGAGCTGGTTCTGGAGGCCCTCGTCGGTAAACTGCCCGCTCTCGAGCGCAATCGACAAAATGTCGACATCGTGCGGCTGGGTTTTGTCTTGCTTCTGCGCCAGCAGCTTCGCCCGCTTCTCGTCGATGAGATCCTGGCACACCCTGCGAATCGTTCGCGAAGCCTCGCTAAACTGTCTGATTCTCTTCACAGGAAGCTTTTCAATCATCCACTGAGGGAGCACCGCGCCGAGGATGATGTACAGTCGCAGGATGGACTGCGCCTCAAAGACCTGCGTGTACTGCGCTACCAGCTCGTTCTCCGGGTCGCGGATGGCGTCGAAGCCGCGGCCCATGGCGGCCATGCCGATGATGTCGAGCGTGGCCAGCGAGGCCCAGTGCGAGACGTACAGCTGGCCCTCGCGCCCGTGGACCGTCTTGGTCATGGCCTGGACGACCTCGCGCGACTTGTCCCAGAAGATGGGATACAAATCTTTGATGTGGCGAAAGTTGAAGGCCGGCAGCATGTGGCGGCGCTGCTTGCGGTGCTCGTCGCCCTCGGACGTGACGAGGCCGACACCTGTGATAGTGCTCAGCGCGTTGCGCACCACGCCTTGCTTTTCCCAGGCGTAAGCGTTGGCGACGGTGATTTCCGCCACGGCCTTGGGCGAGATGGCCAGGAGACGCTCCTGATTAAAAAACATGAAGAATCGCAGCAAGCCGTCATGTGGTACATTCTTGTTCCTGAATGCGTGTTAGTCGGCCCCAAGTCTCACTTGCAGGTGCGGCGTACCATGTCTTTGAGCACTCGCCAGGGGGTGAGTTATAGAGCTCCGGGATGTGGCCCATGAGCCAATGACGCCCACCAGCCGTTGGAAGATGCCTCGTTGATGAGACGTAGAAACCGTAGATGAATGTAAAGTACAAGCCGCAGACGAACAGGTCGCCAATACAGAACAGCGCAAAGGGCACGACAAGCGATGAGATCTTGAGAGCCTCATTGGTCACGCCATTTGTCAGGTACAGTCGCAGCGCCAGAGTCTGAAGAGCCGCTGCGACCGTAACGGTCGGCCAGGAAAGATGCTTCGGTAACAGCGACATGATGCTCGCGAAACCTCTGATAGAATGCACAGTTCACAAGTATCGCGGTTCTTGACGCCGTCGACGCTGTAGTATTTAGCCTTAATATGCACGACTTTGAATTCTAGCGCGACGGAGCCTCGGCGGAACAAACTGACCAGGCACCGAGGCCGGGGTGGAGACGGAGTCCGGCACGGATGAGACTCGGGCGCTGGTGATGCAGTGATTACGCTAACCAGAAGCGCGGCTGTCCACTGAAAGGAACTTGGGACGTATGATCAACCAGAGTTTAATGGATTACACCACGACGTGTGCGTGGTCGCCTGGAGTAAAGGGTGGTGTAGCAAAGGCGCAGGCCTTGTATTTATGGAATTGGCATTGCATTTTCTCAAACGAGCCTCGGCGCCAGCCACTCTTGCTGGTCGCGCATTGTGTCCGCACCCGTACTTGATCGGGAGGTCTTGTAATAAACGGGCAGCAGGCTGCATTCAGGCTTGCGAGGCCAATGACGACTGTCTTGGTTACATCAACAAGCCATTGTCTCCGACGCGTGGCTGCCAATGGGATATTCCCGAAGGGCCCGGTCCTCGTTTGTGACAATGATCAGGATACCGCATCGTTGACGTGCATACTGCGTCGGAGCCATCATACATATGTACTAGGCCCAAATACGGCAGGATTCAGCGAGAAGGCTGTGCCGCAGCGGTCGCTTCTCCGCCCCTGTGCAGGCTGGCTTGCTTCGCAACAGAGCAGTGTGGGTGTTGAACGGTGCTGAACTGCGTACGTGTTAGTCGGGGCTCAAAGTTCTCGATTGTCATCAATTTCCTCGTCTGGCCACGGCGCCAGTGAGGCGTTCCTGACCCGACGCCACTGTTACATGGGATGAAACCAACTTTTTAGGTACAATTCAACGCCACTTTAGGTAGTTCCATTGACGTTAATTCAACAGAAGTAGGTCGCGCCTTCTGTGTTATTGGCTCCATTGTGTTTTTAAATTTCTATTTCATTTATGGCTCACGGTCGCTGTAGTCGCTGGCAACTAGCGTCGAGGTTAGCGTCGGGCGCATTTACACGATGCTCAACGACGCTGTGGGTAGATACAGCTTACCTATTCCTTTCCCTTCTTTCGTCTCTCTTCCTGACCCTTTTTTTCTTGGCTGTTAGCGAAGCAATCTATGAACTTGACAAATATGTGAGCAGCTTGCTCTCGACCAGCTCTTCGCCTTTGTGCTCACTTCAAGGGCAAGGAGCGGTGTACAGCGGCCCCCCACTGCCACGTTGTAAAGTCAATATCGAGAGTTGTGAATCGCCAATGATAGGTTGATGACGTGCTTTGAGGGATTGATTTTGTTGGTTACTAGTTATAGGTGATTCGGGTATAGCTTGCAGCCGTTGTGACTGCAGACGCGGCGTCGCAACTATTGCCATCTGATGTATTCTCTACATAGTTTTTCCTCGCGAATACAATCGGTTCCGATGAAAGGAGCCTTACTTGGTTATCATGCATGCAAAGCATGAGTTATTGCTTTGGGCGTGGAGGTTTGGCTCTGGTAGATTCACTGCTCGCGAATCTTATCCAGATCCAGTGCTCGAGCGGCGGAATTAACACTGAAAGTGAGTTTTCCTTGGGTAGAGTCAGATGCTACTCTAAGGCGAAGCGTTGCTGTTTTGCAATTTCTCTCCGAAATGGAGGCAAATGGAATTTCTATCTTTGCAAATAGTTGCCTGGATTCTGCGAGCCTGCCAACAAATGAGACTACGAAACCCCCAAACTACTTATGGAGAAGAGGGCAGAAACGACTATCAAGGCCAACGTGAATATAGAGGAGATATGCTCTTACTCCAAGCACCAGACGTGTTCGTATTTGGTTTTTCTTTTATAAACTAACAAATTTATGAGACTAATTATACATATTGCCTTATGAGAATGCCACTGTTGTGGTATCTCCATACGGCACAGTCAATTGAGACAAGATAGGGAAGAAGTGCTAAGTTGCTGGAAACGTACTGACTCGACGAAAACCTCGGCCAGACATCCTCCAGCACGTACAATGCGGATAGTGCCGTGCGACCGGGCCGGCGAGCGCTAACGTACCAACTGCGACAATCCAGCCCGCCGCCGTAAAGCCGTCGCCCATCCTGTTTAGACGGACGGCGAAGTACAGCCCCAGAATCGCGCTTCCGGTGACAATAAGCATCATGATGCCGTACATGACATAACATGGTGGTAAGGACCGTCTCGTAGGAACAGTCGGTACGTCTGCATCATCAGGCGTCACGAGCTCAGGCCCGGTACGTCCTGCGGCTTGCACGACACGAGCGCGGGAGTGGAGCGTGTTCTGCCCACCATCTTGTACCTGAAATCCGCTCGTCGTGGCAGACGGTGTTGTAGTAGGAATTTGATGTAAAAGCCCCTTTGTGTAGGCTGCCGTTATGGCCACCGCGTATGGTTGCCAGCCCTTGTTCTTGTGTGAATCGCCGTACTCGTAGACGCCGTGGATGACGTCCGCCGGGAGACAGTCCTCAACACCCGCCGCCGGGTAATAATTTCCGCTCCGCACGTCGCAAGGCCGCACCATGGTCCAGAACTTGCCGCCGGGGCCGATCTGAGCGTACCACACGAGCGTGCCACGGTCGCTTCTGCGAGCTGGCCGCGGAAGCATCTGGCCGTCACCAGTGTATAGGTCGTCCTCGCCCTGGCTGGGAATCGCAAACGCACCTGTGGCGCGCTCCTGGCCCTGCATGCTCGTCAAAAGGGGGCCAAAGAGCTTATTCTTCTCTTTAAATTCCAGATACATCATACCGCTAACAGCCAAGGCGACACTAGACGCTGTTCGGGGTATGGTTTTGCCACACTTCAATACCTTGAGGCCTCGTACAGTATACTTGCTAAGCCTATGGCCCGTGACGACCGTATTATCGCTATCAAACATGACCACGCGTATGTCGCCTAGACTAATCTCACCCGGCCGCGAGTTTGCCAGCGGCGGGATGCCTTCCGCCACGCCAATGAGCAGGCCAACGTGGATATGATGAAAATTCATCCAGATATGGCCGGCCAGCGCTATCGCTGACCCCGCATTGTATTCGTGCCCGGCCGGGAACGTGACGATAGTAACGTTATGTCGGCTCATTTCGCCCGCAATGTAAATGTAGTCGCTGCCGTCGTCGGGAAATTGCCCCTCGTGCACTACGTCCAGCATGTGCTTTGCAGCCTGCGCCTCAATATCGCGAGGTGCAATCCACGCGACCTTGTAGAGGTTGAAATCCAGCAGTTCTCTCTTCAAAGTAAACGAGGACATTTTCGGGTAGTCTACCTGGTTGCAGGCTCTGTTAGCTGATTAAAGAGGGCGATTTTTATCACGGTGGGAACCAAAGAGGCGTTTCATCGCACTGTTGCGAGATGTCTTGTATGCACCCATCCGTGCGAAGCAGGCGGCAAAGACTGTAGAAAGGCAGCATGGGCCTGAGGGGGTGACAACGTGGTGCAGGCTGAATGCAGTCTGACACACAGCCTCGGAGCAGGCTGAGCCCCTGCATCAGCGACAGGATATTGACTCATTGTCTTTTATAGCATTACAAAGCCTGCTTGGCTACTTAAATCCCATATTGCTTTAACTGCCAAGCTTCGGCAAATTGTCTACGAGCAGCTTCAGTCGATATAAGCGGCCAGAGGAACGAATCAAAGGCTATACACCGCCAGTGGTTGCCGAGAGTACATAAGGTCCGCCTAGTTGAAGAGCGCAGCAGCATTCTCTTTGGCGCAGGGCAGGCCAGGTCTGTATGAGTACGAACATGTCTGATACATTATTCCTTTTTCGCAGTAGCGCAAAGCCACAACATCTAATTTCTGGGGTTTCCGACAACCAGGGCCTCATAGACACAAGTAACGAGGGCGTTCACCAAGTTCGCTTGAATGATCTAATTTGTTGTTAGTGGCAATTTGAATTGTCCACAACATCAACCCCAGATCCTGATACAAATTCAGCCCACCTGATAGCGCTCATGCAGGTATGCGCTGTCCTGCACGGCCCGGGCCTTCTAGCGCAAAACTTGGCAATTGCTAGTCAAGATCGCTGTTTGGTCAAGTTTGGGCTCCGTCGCGCAAAAGATAAACTTATTTAGACGAATGAAGCTTGACTCATCGTTGATTACACTGACATCGCCGCGTACATGCTATCAGGTAAACGAGCCTAGACCAGCATTCAAAGAAGTTGGTCTGTGACAGACTACCTCCAAGGTCACCTGGAAGACAATACATTGATGATGTAGAATATTTCTCTTCTTACGATAAGTTACATAAGTACAAATGAATTGAATTCATCCATAAATTGCGTTTGTCACGGAATCCGTATCAAGGCAGCCTATCTATAGTATAGGCGATGGCTCACTTGAAGCTGGCTTCTTCGCCTGGCATCTCCCACATTAAATCATTGATGAAGCTAGCAACGAATTATGGATAGAAGCGCGAAAATTCTATGCGTTTTATTCTATCTCACAGTCTTTATTTCTGGCCAAACAGACGTCGCGATAGTTGGCTGTGAAGAGCTTCAGCAACCCGCGCCATGTGCCTCAACTCTCTTTGCAGTTTCCAAGTCAACCACTGCGAATTACCATTTGAAAAGACACACAGTGAGAGTACTGAACTAAATGAGTGACCTGGCAAAAATAAATGGTCCACAACAACTCCAAAAGAGAAGGAAGATGACTTGCTGTCGTGATGATGTCCCTGGAGAGACTCGAACTCTCGACCTTTGGATGTCCCAGTTTCTCACTGGATCATGTTTATATGAGACCAACGCTCTCTGAAAAACGGGCGAATTAGAATGCGTAGAGCTGTGGAGGATGTGTGGTTTACTTACAACCAACTGAGCCACAGAGACTGTGCTTGTTGAACGGCGGATTCTTATTTCGAATTATGGAAGCTTGTGTGGTTGTGGAGCGGGCCAGGGCTGCGAGATCCACATGCTACCCGCTTGGGAAAACGTTCTATAGTATGTTATTACAGGGGTTGAGGAAACGGTTCCATATGCCATGGAGTGACCTCTGTTGAGGCGGTCGCTGGTTGGAGGGATGACTGCAGAGGTGGCCGCTGACGTGGGGCTATGGACTGAGAAAGCCCGCCAAATGCTGTCACAGCATGGCACTAATACTGTTTTGTTAGTTACTGGCGGTAGCGTTGTATCAGGCGAGAGCAGCCAGGACATGCCCTGGTGGCCGAATCCGTATCGAGGCCACAACCTTCAACTAACAACACTTTAGACAGATCTGAGTAGTCATTTTGGGCTATTGAAGCGTACTTGGCAGCTCTTAGTCGCGTGCAAACTATGTAACGCAATCCCGCTCGCGAAGATTTCACAAAATTTGAGAAAAAGTAGTGGGTTACATGCCCTTGCTGGCCCGCAGAGTGGGTACGGAGCCGCCCGCAATCTCGAGAAGAGGCGAGAAAAAAGTTTCAATAACGTCTCTAGATGAGATTATTTACCTTTTTAGACCTTCTTTCCTCATCCAAGCAGTGCTTCTGTCTCATACTTGCGCGATTTGACTTGCGTGGCGGTCTTCAAGCCCCGGCCCATTTTGTACTGTTACATGACTACTTTGTGGCAACCAGTAAAATCGAAATTGAACGATCGCTTCAAGACTTACTGAAGTAAGAAGACGAATTATGTAAATAAGGAGAACGTCAGAATCAGGAGAATTATCAAGGACATAAAGATTAGCAAGGATCGGAGAAGTAACCACGGAGGGTCGGAAGAGGATATGGATCTCGAAGAGCAGCATGGAAGGCTCATGAACAGAGAAGAATGTGTGTGAAGGAGCAACGATAAAGGTAACAGCGACAATAAACCAGATACTACTGTGGAATTTACCGTCCTTTGGTGTCCGGAAGTTGATGTGCCTCGGCGTCTGACTTGCAAATTCTCATACTGTTGGCGAGCCCACTACGTCTCACACATAGCCTAGTTCTGTGATGTCAGCGGTTGTGACGACGTACCCTACAGTCCTGTCTCTGTTATGTTTCGTGCTTAGTCCCTGGGAAGCAAGCTTAGGGAGGCGAAACGGCCGGAGGTTTGAGCTGCAGCGAGCGTCAGTGTATTTGATAACTACTCTCTGGACAGCAGTTTTCTTGCTGTGAGTGCGCGATTCTGCGTGACGTTTCGTGCCCTCGCAGGTTTGATTACGTGTGTGAGTAGAGATGAGAAGCTGTCGGCGATGTTCGTCTGGCAACTCGAAATTCAAATTCATGGGCTCAAGAGCATATCCCAAGCAAATTGCTATCCCTACAACAAAAAAGGCAAACAACAGGCACCAATTTGAATCATGTCGCTTTCTGCTTTATTTATTCTGCCTATAGGGCATTTTAGCGGTAGAGTGTAGCAGACAAACCTGCCCTAAAATACGGTCGCACAATATCAGCCCCTTCTCAAAGTGCAACTGAACCTCTTCCACACTGCTCATAAAACCAAAGTACCTCAAAGCATATAAATTAATTTAGATAATGGTTTGAAAGCTCCTGATTATACCTACATTATCATTATCTAAATTTAATGTTTATATACTTGGCTGGTATAAGCGCTGAGGTACATATAGTAGCAGCTAGAAAGGTATCACCCACGCATTGGCCCGCATAATACACCAGCACAAACACTGGTTTACGCTAGTGGCTGATACCTGTTAGAAAGGGCGCTGGTACTGGATGTCCGATATGCTATCCTCGGCGTCCCAGCATTGCGCAACGAGATTCGCATTCATACTATCTGCCTAACTGTGGCTGCCTCCTTTAAGTCGCATTCGAACCCTTCAGTATATCAAACATGCCGCCAGTATCTTGTCCTCGCCACATTGCGAAGTTGAGTGTCGCTTTGCCAGGTGTCGCTTTGCCAGGTGTCGCTGGGCTGTTGAAGCCTTGAAAACACAAAAATTTAACATTGCGATAAACCACCTACGTTATTAGCCCCCCCACCAGCCTCGAACCTCCAGAATCAAGCGGCCGGCCGAAATGAGTATGGCAGGAAGCATTTTGATTGAAAACAAGCATTTATCGTCGCCGACGTTTTGGGCTTAGGTTCCGCTCGAACCGCCCAAAATACTGCCAGATAAAAAAACACCCGAGTCTCGCCGTTTCTTCTGTGGCGCTGCGTCGGTCCGCCTAGTCCGTCTTGCCGCTCTGCGCGATATTTCCTCTTCGGCTTTTTGGCTTTGAGCCTGTGTGAGGACATACCCGCAGAGCAATCTATCCTGATCTGCCGTGTCGGCACTGCCAGGGCTTTGAGGTTCGGCAGCGAAGAATGTCGGCCACACAACTTTAACGACGTCACTACTGAGGACCTGGTGTGGCTCACGGCTTGGTGCGCCGTTCTGCGCCTGGCTTGTGTTCGGCATCTTCTTTCCGTTTGGCGCATTGGCCGTCGGTGTGGTACACGCGCGTGGTATTGGTAGCGGCTGCCAGTCTTCTGATAGCTCAAACTTGAAGTCTGGCCAGACCCTGTCTTCCACTTGCTGAGCCAGCGCCCAGCAGTGTATTGCCTTATCACATAAACGCTTTAATCCAGACCTCAGTGCCTGCTCGTCTGGAGACCATGGACCAACAGCTAGCATGACATCGCTAATCACCTTTTCAGCTCCACTCTTCTGGACTTGCTTCTGTTCCACTGGCAGTACTTTTGCCAGAGCCGCGCGCACGTAAGCATGATGCAGGCGGTCAGCGGTGGCGAGAAGTTGCAGCTGTGTATCCAATTCATAATCGTTCGTCAAGAAAGTGTCACGAAATAAGTGCCGCGCAAGTGCCCGCCCACACACTGCCAGTCCGGCGACCACTCTCATTTGCTTGGCGGCAGCAGAATTTGACGCTGGAAGTGAGAAAGCGTGCGACTTGAAGCTACTTCCAGCTATGATCTCGTCACTAAGGTCGTGGTGAAGTGAGGACTGGAACAAATCCATCGCGATATTGAATAGATCCGCCAAGGCATCCCGCCTGCGCCAGCGCTGCCGTTAGCTCCGGTTGTGGTCAGCGTTGATCGGGAATAATACGAACAGAGCAGTTCTTTTAGCGTCCACTAAACCTTGCAGGGGAACTAGGAAAGATTGGACAGTGGTGAGAGTTTCCTGGACATCGTTCAAGCTCTTGACGCTCGCATCATAACGCTTACTCGATTGCTGCAGCTTATCTTCAAGCTCGTTGTTCTTTTTGCTCATAGCTTCCATGCTCACTTGCATCGTTTCTTTTTCGCTTCGAAGTTTGGAAGCAGCACCCTCCGCATTCTTTTTGGCAGCGATGAGAGCCTTGATCTTTTGCTCATTGTCTTGTATCTGATGGCGTAGACTCTCTGCAGTTCCTCGCTCAGTGTCAAGTTTTGTGCTGGCAGCTTCTTGGTCGCTCAGGCTTTGCTCCAAACGTTCCTTTTCTGACTTGACAGCCTTTTGAAGACTGGAGCGCTCAGTATCCCACTCTTTCTCCCGTTGAGTCAAAGTGCGGAGGTTGATACTATACGCTGTTCGAAGATCACTGACTTCTTCACTCAGCGCATTATGGCCCTGCAATATAGACTTTAGACTTTTGCCACTTTCATTCTCACAGAATGGGCGCAGAAATTGTATCAACTCCGTAAATAATTCTTCGCCATTGGGAGGGGTTGTAGTCGGTTTCCCAGACCCAGTTCCCTGTTTCAAAGATTGTATTGACATGACAATGAAAGCCTATGAAAGCATAAGCTAGATGAAGCCTTCCACATTGTTTCTTCTCATGCATTCTCCCATATATACATCACACCTCTGGCACTATACAAGTAGGCACAGCTCGACGCCTTTTGCGGGGTAATGCATGACTTAACTTGGGAATAAACCGACCATTTCCACAGCCTTGATGCATGCCGCCAATCACTTATTTGGTCTGACCCGCTCCACGGCTGTCAGCGGGGCCACGCCTGCAGCCCGTGAGCCATCGTGTCAACGCGCGGTTGGTTCGCCGACGTGGGTTGTATGCAATCGGATGCGGAAACAACGCATCTGACACCAGTGTTCGAGGTGCGCTTAGGTTCATGAGCGTTGGAAGTGACATGAACCCCCTAAAATCCGAGGAAAGGAAGATATATTAGGACTGGGCTGGCTACATCCCTCTCGCCAGTTGTGCACGCGAAGGTCAGTGAACTTCCTCTGACAATTCCAGGTTCATTTGCTTTACAAGGAAAGGTATCGCAGCCGGAGTACATCCCAGCTAGAAGCATTGTTTTCTCCAGGCTGCCAGGCCACTGATGGTTAGTTCAATACGATGTGAATTTATTCAACGCACGCATGACCTGCAACGGTCCTGCCTTGCATCGAACTAGTCCTGTTACTGCGGCTAGGCCGCTCCGTAAAAGTGCGCCTGATGCAGAGATAGTCGAGTTTAAAGTTGTCTGGCGTGCTCATTATGCCTTGCCCTTATGCATGGCTGTAATCTCGTCACCTCCACGCTGACCTGTCACAAATACATCACTTTCATGGTGCGACATGCATCACTAGTGGTAGGCCTTCACCCACTAAGAGAGTGCGAAAGACATCCAAGTCGAGCTCAGAAAAATTCTGCGACTACGCTTTCCAACGATGTGGGCTGATGCAGCATGTTTCAATTATGCGTGTGCCCGCCCAACACTCACTGGACGGGAATGGCAACCGCTCTGTGAAACCAAGGGCTGGATGCGCTGGCAATGCGGTTGAGCAGGGGAGGCGACAATTAAAGTACCATGAAAGACGTGCTCTGAATTCTCATACCATCTCGTTGAGATGGCTTGCTAGACGAATCAGTGTGGTGCGCAATGTGGCTGGCGAATTCGGTGGCGCCTGGCTGCGGCGCTCGTCACCAACAATTTCTACGAGTCGCCTTACGCAACATCTCTTGGCGACCATTAACCCGTTTTCAGAGCGAAACTGAAATGGCATTCACCTGGCGAGCGTTCGACTTCTCAATGACAAAGCCTGAGCCAGAGCACAGACCGAAAATGCAGCTCGAGCCAATTGCCAGCTTGTTCTGGGCGACCGGCGCTGCTAGCCATTTCAACACGGTCGCGAGAGCGATCTTCCATTTTCAGCCTCAAGTCTGGCATCGAGCGCAGCTCTGAAAAGAAAAAAAAAGCACTGTCGAGTCTTATATTTACGTGTCAAGGCAAATTGCTTGCCGGCGCTTGGTGATGCGCGCCGGGCCTGCTAATGGCTGAGAAGATAAGACGGCAGGGAACATCTGGAATGTGTAGAGGGTGATCAAGAAACAGAGCTATATCGCTCTCTGTTCGCTGTTTCCGAGAAGAAGTGAATTTGCCAATTCCGTCTCATACTTTTGGCATCTTCGTACTTCTGCTGCCGCCAAACGCGCCAACGCGCCAAACGCTCCACAGGCCGCGACGCGGCTGTTGGGGAAAAGTTTTCTTCCCGTGCCAAAGAGGGGGCCATACTCAGGTAATTGAGGAATCCAATTTGGGACTTAAGAGTATGATCAAGGCTGGATTCGAGGCGCAGCCGCGCAGCAATCGAATGTGAAGACGCCACGCAGTCCTTTCAGACCAGCCTGGCCTCGTCGCTGGATGTCAGATGCATTCACGCTCGAGGTACTACGCACCACACGAGAAGATTCCAGATTGTCAGGCATATCCACGCCAGCTTTCTAGCAATATTCACACCATGAAGCGCAAGAAAGACCCCATGTTTGCGAGATCTCGTCTGCCTAACCATCTGGGCTCGGCTCCCCGCCCGCCGCCTGCCCAAAGCATTCAATTTCCGACTCTACTATGGTGCGCTTACCTCTTGGGCTTCGAGAATAAGAAAACACTGACTTTTAGATTAGTATTCGGCGATTCGAAACGCAATAGAGCCAGCATTTAGCTCCGATATTTCCGCAATACCCCACGCAAACGCCACGACCGCGGCGAGGAAAGCTTCGCTCGCGCAGTTCGTCCTCCAGTTCCTGTGCTCGCGAAACATAAACGATAGACCGCTTTAGTTGCCGTTTTTACACGCTTCCGATTCTTTCATCCACCCGAAATGCCAACCAGGGCTGTTGCTGCCGCAACCTCCAGGACTCACGCACGAGCGAGCGTCACCGTCTACACACCCCGCGATCAAGCCGCAGCAATGGTCAAACACCCTTGGGCCAGAGCCACCTAGAGACCGGGATAACGTAGGGTTGTTCAGAGGGCTTAGAATAACTTTCGTAGTATGTTTTATGGTTTTCGCGTGAGGCTGTGGTTTGTCAGCCGTGCCTCTGACTCTGTTTGTTTGACTGTAGTCGCGCCCATAGTTTTCCAATGTCTCACACTGCCATATCTATCCGTTACGAGAACTGTTAACGCGTCCACTTTCTTAAGTCGCCAATCCAACAGGTTTGATTTCCACGAAGCTGTTGTCATTTGCATTTGCGGGGCTGCATCACTGGCTCATCAACCTGTCGCGGTGCCACATATGCTCGGGACAGCATTGCTACCCTATACAGTAATGGTTGGAGCCTGCATCTCCACACAGGCATGTAGATTTCATCATATTTCTATAGAGACTGGCTTATGTCAAAGTTATTTAATTTGAAACTCGGATCAAGCGTCTTGACATTAGGTCTGCTGCAACGTTCGGCAGCTGTGGGCAATCCAGCCATCGCTCTATTATCCCAGACTCCAAGCCCTTCAACCACGCATCCCGCTCACAAATTTATTAAAATTACACCGTCGTGAAACTACGCAAAGAGTACAATAATCCCTACATAGCAACAAACATGTTTTTTTTTTTTACCAGATCTTCACTCTAAACTTGCTGAAATATGAGGATGGTTTTGCTCTGTCAGCAGAGCACAGAGCGTGCCGCAAAATTGTTAGCATGACTTGTACTCTTTTAACACTGGGGCTCTACGCTCAGCCGTTCAAGCCTGAATAAGCCACCAAAAAGTGCCCGCTAGCAGCCAATGAGGCACGCGAGGGCTGTAAAAGTGGGCCATGACTATTTAGCGAGGTACCTTTGCCCTATCTAAGTCACATTGCCTCGCCAACCCGTTGCACAGCTTGCAGCACACACATACACTCAATCAATCGAAAGCAAAGTAAATTTCTTAATTGTTCAATTTATTATTTATTTTTGAAGACGCTAACGACTCCATCTCACAGATGTCTCATCCAGTCAAGTCTGCCGCCGCTGCGCCAAGTCCCGCCGCTGCTCCTGTCGCCGCCGACATTGCCACCGACGAATTGTTTCGCATTGATGTGGCTGCGATTGCACCATTCAAACCCCCGAAGAGTTGGTGCAATGACGATGGATATCCACAGGAGAGCATTCAGAATTTTTTTGATGACTGGCAAAAGTGCCAAGATCACTAGCAGTCCTTGGGCATTGTCAGTCAGAAAATTGTGCCAGGCCAATACAGCGGCCGCTGCGTAGAGCCGGTATTGATGCACCAGCCGCTCGCAAAATGCCAGCCCAAGCTCGTCGCCGAAACTGATGTTGATTTTATTGTCATGACGCGGAAAGTCTTTGGTGGTGGCGAGGAAATTGTCGAAACCTTCCCAGGTGCATACCAGACGCAACAATACCATGGCGAGGACCATCCCATGGACAGGGAAGTCCACATCCGGATACCTCGAGACAAGGTGGCAGGCCTAGTGCAGAAAGGCTGGTATATCAAGATTGCACAAGCTGCCAAGTACTCTCATCATCAAGGGCAGTACAAGGACAGGCGGCCACGACCAAACCCGCCCATTGATCGATTTACGACCGACAAACCAGCTACCGACGTCCTTCGCTTCCTCAAGCAAGGCAGCAAGACCATGGCAACTTCCTGGACAAACAAGAGTTGGGCACCGGGCGACATGCTTGGTCCAGACGGAGCAGACCCTCTTGTCAAGGCAAAGACAGCGTCACTCATACCGCACGAAAAGTGGCAAGATTGGAGCCAGAGCAATGAGATGCGGTCGGTGACATCCATCGCGCATGTTCACCACCACTCGCGACCGAACCTTGTCGGCGTTGGTTGGGGCGATTTCGACAAGTTCGACCGCTGGCAGTCATATGGCCGACAGGTCCGAGGCCACATGGTGCCAAATCGCGCCTGGCCAACGGTCGTGCGCGGTCCCATCATGTTTGTCAAGGAGGATGGCACGGCTGCAGATTCATTCTCCGATTCTCTCGCGGGTCTTCAGCTGCCCGTGATCATGGGGCCAGCATGGCCGCTGAAGGAATTGCTCGATCCAGCAGCGAAGAAGAGGAAGTACAGCCGGCACCAGCAAGGCCCTACTTATTAGGGAGAAATCCCGACAATTTTTTCTTTTTAAGAAATTCATGTACAGACAGAGCAGGGAGAGACTACATCACGTTGTTGTGATGGAACAGACAGCTGTTGGGATTATAGATCGGTTCATTTAGATAGGGCAAAAGTAGTGTACTAACTCTGTGGGTTTACCTGGATCAGATTAGGGCATGTCATTGGCTTGGACCCTTGATTGACCCCCCAAATTAGTCAGAAAAAAAACTTGAGCCAATTAACTTTGTTGTTATCCGCCCGCGTCTGTTAAAAGAATACCCGCCACACTATCACGTACCAACATCAACGCGCGCAAACACGCACACGCACACGCACACGCACATCGCCAGACAGCTTTTCTGCATCTTCTTTCTCTCTTGAAATATTATCCTGTTGCTAATAACACTAAATCATGACTGAACAAATGAAGAAATTCGCCCGCCACTCTGCCACCGCCGAAACCATCCGGTCGCTTGAAGATGGCCCCGTCAATCCCCTCACCACCAAGGCTTGGTCCACGGGCCGAAAGGCCCTCGTTACTGCTCGCCGCACTCTGCCCGTCAACAGGTTTGCAGGCCAGGTGCTTGAAATGTATCACAAGGCAAACGTCTTTGTGCTGTCGAGCGAGACCGGCTCCGGCAAGTCGACCCAGGTCCCGCAGATGCTGGCGTTTGACGAGTACGGCTCCGGCAAGCAAATCATCTGCACCCAGCCACGCCGCATCGCCGCCACCAGCTTGGCCTCCCGCGTCGCCCAAGAGATGGACGTCGAGCTCGGTGAGGAGGTCGGCTACGCCATCGGTGGCAGGAGAAAGATGACCGCCGTCCCGGACAGCGGCGATGGGATGTTCACCCGCGTGGCCTTCATGACCGAGGGCTCGCTCGTCAACGCCATGATCAAGAGCAAGACGCTGAGCAAAGTTTGCTGCGTCATCATCGACGAGGCCCATGAGCGCACCTGCGATACTGATGTGCTCTTGGCTTTGCTCAAGAGACTTCTCGAGGATCGCCCAAACGGCGACTTCAAGGTATGAACTGCAATAAATTCTTTCGAACTGGTCTAACGTTTGTTAATCAAGGTCATCATCATGTCTGCCACTCTGGATGCCGGAGTTTTCCAGCGCTATTTCAACGACTGTCCTCTCCTCACGTTTCCTGGTGTAAGTAAAACCCACGGCAGTCTGTCCGACCGTCTACGAGTCCTCGGTTCTGCCACGCATGATGCTGACCACCCGAGTAGGAAAGATTCCCCATCGACGTGCAGTACATTATCCCAGGAGAAGAGCTCGTCAATGTATTTACGCAAGCTGCCAATGTCGCGGTGGGTATTCACAACACCAAGTCGGGCCAGGGCGACATCCTCATTTTTGGTCCTGGTGTGCCCGAGCTGAACATGATGAGACGCATCATCGAGGCTGCCAAGACAAACATGGAAATCCACACTCTTCACGGTGGACAAATGGGCTCTGTGCAGCGGCAGATCATACAGGGGCGGAGCGCCAAACGCAAGTGCATCTTGGCCACGCCTGTTGCCGAGACGAGCTTGACCATCGATGGCGTCACGTATGTCATCGACACAGGTTTGTGCAAGGAACAACTGTACAATCCGCGCCTTGCAATGTATGACCTGGTTTTGCGTCCCATCTCCCAAGCGTCCGCCAACCAGCGCATGGGTCGCGCTGGTAGAACGTCGGCCGGCGTCTGCTACCGGCTTTACACCAGGGCCGCGTATGAGGACATGCCGCCGTCGAACACCCCCAGAGTCTTGATGAGCCCACTTCACGACGTTGTCTTGAAGGTGGCAAGTCTGGGGTTCCCACGATGCATGGACTTTGACTGGATCACGCCCCCGTCGACCGAGACACTCATGCGCGCCGCCCAGGATCTTGAAAACTGGTAGGCCATTTTCTCTTGCTTCCACTTTGAAACTCTTCCCAAAACATTTTACTAATGCAGTACCTCAAGGTCCCTAATAGACTCCGATGGCAAGCGCACACAAAACGGTCGTGCTGCTTCCAGGATGCCAATGGAGGCCATGTGGTATTCTTGCCTCGACGAGGCTGACAAGCTCGGGTGCCTATCAGAGATGATTGATCTTGCGGCTCTCAGTACCATTCAAGATGACATCTTCGAGCGTCCTGACGGTTTTGAGATTGTTGCTGACGAGGCCCATCGTATGTGGCAGGCGGAGGGCTCTGACCACCTTGCCCTTTTGAATGCGTTTTGGGCGTACCTGCAGGCGCGGGAAAAGTGTCTGTCAAAACCCGAAACCCTGTCCAAGGCCGAAAACTTGGCTGAGTGGTGTGGCTACCGCTTTTTGAGCTTCCACTCCCTCGAAGACGCCCTCGATAAGCGGCATCTTCTCGCTTGGTATATTAAGCGCAAGGGCATCTTTTCTCAGCCCTACTTGCCCAATCTCACCATGGCCGAGCGGCCGCTGATTCTGCAGGCGCTGACCCGTGGACTTTGCACCAATCTCGCAATCTGTCGTCGCGTGGATGGTACCCTTTACCACACGGTCGGCGCCAATGTCCAGGCCCAGCCAGCTGCGCACAGCGCAACCGCAGGCGACTCTACGGAATGGGTCGTGTACTCGAAGCTGACCCGAGCTGGCGGCCGTGTCATTATCCACCATGTGTCTCCCGTCTGCCCCGACTGGCTGCTTGTAAGTGAAGCATCAATGACTGCACTCGAGTTGGTTCTTTTCCGCTAACAATCTCCCAGGACCTCCCCATTCTCAGCGACGAGCGACTCGACAAGGACTTTGCCGGCAAAGCGTTTCGGCAACCATACGTCAAGCAATCTCTCGACCGCATCCGGGCTGAGCAGCAGTAAATGCAGCAACTTTCTCCCGCAAGGGTGTCAACTGCCCTGCCTCGAAAGGGGGTTATCTTAGGTAGAGTATGGTACAGTAATTAAAAGAAATTAAGCCCCAATCAGTTCCTACTACGACTCTCTGCAGCTGAGATGCTCTTCCTTGGTGTTGCTGTACACGAATATTATTCCTCTTTGAAAAGAGGCGCTGACTCAACGTTACTTTGAGCTTGTTCCTACTTGAAAAGAGGCGTCAGAGAATGGTTATAGATAGGTTTCGATCCCCCTTTCTGGTCATTTATGTCATGGCCTGGATGCGCCGCTTGGAGCATCTTCGCATTTTTGTTTCATCGGAACCGATTGTATTCGCCAGGAAAAGTATGTAGAGACTGCATCAGATGGCAATAGTTGCGACGCCGCGTCTGCAGTGACAACGGCTGCAAGCTATACCCGAATCACCTATAACTAGTAACTAACAAAATCAATCCCTCAAAGCACGTCATCAACCTATCATTGGCGATTCACAACTCTCGATATTGACTTTACAACGTGGCAGTGGGGGGCCGCTGTAGACCGCTCCCTGGCCGGCGCTAGGCCGCCCGCCCGTAGCTAGCTCCAGCTACCAATGACAACCCATCTGCAGTGCAACAACGCGACTTGCGACTGGCAACAACACACAGAATATACATCCACCGCGGCAGGGTGCTTTTTGAGCTTGCACTGCGCGATATTCGCAGCACCGACCGACGCAGCGCCGCTCAACCATCGCCTCACCGCCGCCTCACCTGCGTGACGCGACGGCGCCCTCACAACACTAGCCTCCACCATGCGGCTTCGCGCTGGTGGTGCCTCACGACAAGACACGCGCAGAAATTAGACGAGCCAACTGAGAGAGACGAGAATACATGGACGACAAAAAGGCCGGGGCCTCCACGGCCGGCGGCTTCGTCGTGCGACAGGACGGCCGCAAGCCGCTCTTTGGCAACGCGACGAGGCAATCATCGACGGCGCAGTCGCAGGAAACGAGAATACCCGCGCTCTCACGATCGAAAACTACTCCCACCACGCAGAATAACCACACGAACAGACCGCACGGCTCCGCATCGCCCGCGACGACCCCGGGCGGCTCCCGCATACCACGATTTGGCAGCAGCGGCGGCTTCGGCAGCAGAAAACCCATGTCGCTGGCCGAGGCGTACAAGCTGGCCGGCGAGGAGGAAGACGGCAGCTCGCGACCGGGCCCAATCGACGGCTCCCCTAGCCCGGCACCGCGATCGTGGCGCGCGCGACCAGGCGACGATGCCAAGCTGCGCAGGACGCTCAACGAGGACCCTCTGGACAGCAAGGGGGCGGTCTCGCCCAACAAGGACCGCATCGCGATGCGCAACCGCGTCGACGACGGCATCGGCAAGTCGAGGACGAGCCGGTGGGTGCTGGAGGAGGGCATGCGCGATGCGGACGCTCCGCTGCCGTCGACGGAAAACGTGGCGCCCGGCTTCGAGGCGTCGTCCCCGGAAAAGAGCTACGCCTGGCAGGTAGACGAGGACTTTACCGCGGGTGACCTGCAGGTTTCCAACAGCCCGAGGATACGAGTCAATCGGCCGCCGTTTGGCCAACCGCCGCGGTCCGCCTCGCCGCTCAAAGGTAGCACGCCCAACACCAAGCTCGAGGAGATACGGGCCCGCGAGTTGGGGCTGACGCCGAATGTGGGCAGTCCGCGACCGAGAACTACAAAGCTGGCCGACATTATGTCACGAGAAAAGGAAGCGGAGAGGGAGATCCCCCTACTGGAGCGTGGCTTCCCGCGCATAGGAGGCGGGCACACCAAGCTGGACGATATCAAGAAGCTAGAGACGCAAGGCCTGTCGCGACGAGCGATTGCGCAGGCCAAGCTCGAGGAAATTAAAGAAAAAAACGCCATGACGAGATCAGTGTCGCCGGATTCGCCACGACGAAACTGGATCGGCCGCGAGGCTGCCGCTCTCCCACGCTCCAAGTCGGCGTTTGAGCCTGCGGGACGCCAGGTGCCCGACACGCCCGTCACCATCTACAAGTCCCGCGCGGAAATGGTGGCCGACGATGTCCGCCGCGCAGCCGCCCAAAAAATCGAAGAACGAAATAAAGAAGCCGAAATCAGAGAGACAGTCGTCAGCAGCCAGAATCGTGGTGCAAACGGACTTTCGCCGCAGAAGCGCGACCAGTCACGCGACCTGCTGCGCAAGCTGGCTCGGGCCGCGAGCGCCAGCCCAGCGGCACCTGAACGTCAGCCCGACAAGGAGCAGCGCAACGGCACGACAGCGCCTCCTCCTGCGGCTCCCAAGCCCGAGGTCCCTCGTGCCAGCTCCCTGAAGCGATCCGCCCTCATCGACAGCAGCCGCCGACGGACGTCTAACACTTCGTCCAACGCGTCCAAGAACACGTCGTCGTCGGACCGGCCGACGGTGGGCTTCGCGGGGCTCACCCGCTCGCGCTCGACCGACTCGCGCAAGAGCAAGCGCTCCAGCATGCACTCGGAGCAGGACCCGACGGATAGGATCGAGGCCGAGGAGCGGCTGTTTGCGCCGCTCGACAACTACTCGGAGAGGGGCTCGGTGCGCGCGCCGTCGCCCTGGGTGGACGAGGACGACAAGGTGGTGACCGACGCGGATGCGACGCCCCGACCGGCCAACAAGCAGGATCTGCTCGCCATGCCGACGCCTCGCGCGCCCGGGGCCTATGTCGAAACGCCCGTGACGGTGAAGAAGGAGGACCCTGAAGATGAGGCGCGACCGAGCAGCCGACGCAGGATGAGCCTGGACGCATCAGTGGACGTCAGGCCGGCGGCGACGGTGTTTCGCGATAAGAAGATGGACCTCGCCTGGCGCAGCAAGGACGTCGACACGGCGTCGGACCCGGGCGCCGCCGAGGACAAGCCGGCCAAGCGGCCGCGCTCGCGGAGCCTGCCTAGAAGACGGCCCCTCACCAACTCGGCCAAGCTGCCCTCGGTGCGCGACGACCTGCGGGAGCTGCAGCGCATCCACAATATCGACGACAACACGCTGGACAACCTAGAGGAGATTCTGCTGGGCAAGAAGACGAGCGAGAAACTGGACGAGGTGCTTAGAGAGATTCCGGCCGCCGCGGATGCCGTCAAGGAGATGAAGAGCGAAAAGAAGAAGCTGCTAGACACGGATCGTCTGGATGATGAGCTTGCTGCCTACGAGGCACTGAGTGCTTCAGTCGACCGTGATCTCGGGGTCCTCAAGACCAAGCCCAAGACGGAGCCCAGCAAGCAAAAGCCGACCGAGAAGCATCAGCCCGAGAAGCAGCCCGTCGAGGAAAAGCACCACCACACGCACAAAGACGAGCACTGCCCGCTGTGCGTTGCCAAGCCCGCCACCCACACCGTCGCCTACCTGCACCTCCCTCTCCCGCGGCTCTTTTACCGCTCGCCGCAGCTGCGCTTCACGCTCCTCGGGCTGCTCCTCTGCGTGCTCTCGCTCTGGTACGCCGCCGAGACGACCATGTGCAGCCTGTACTGCCGTCCGCAGACCTGCTCCGGCCCGGAACCGTGCGTGTGGTCCTTTGACGACCCGACGTCCTTTGGCACCGCGCTGCCCATCAAGCTCGACCAGTGGACCACGGGCGGCTACGGCCGCATCGCGTTTGACGCCCTGAAGGAAGACGTCGGCGACTGGGCGGCCGACGTGCTCGACAGCGTCCGCGGCGTGCGTCTCGAGGACGTCGACGCCGAGGGCATGACGTTTGCGCAGCGCAGGCGGCACAGACGACGGATGGCTAAGAAGGGCCTGAAGAAGAGCATGAGCCCCGAGCAAAAGGCCAAGGTGGACGCGTGGCGGAGAGAGCGCCTGGCTAACGAGAGGGACAGACAGAGGGGCTACGCGGCGGAGGAAAGCGTCGGAGGGGATGAGCGCGTGTGGTAAATGTCATGACACCCAGGACAGTGTTTTTGATTCAGTGCATTTTGCTTTTGAGAGAGCATGGAAAATTTGTCTTTTTTTTTCTTGTTAGATTAGCAGTGGCGTTTCGGCTTGGACAGCAGCACAAAAGGAACCTCGAGAGACATGAATTGTCTACGCATTTCACTGGACCAATTTTCATCCCCTTTCATGCAATGCTGTGTATTGTGTATCCTTTTTTTAACCCATCCCAAACTCCGTAAATGCAAATCCTGATACCCAGTCTAATCGTCAATACCACCCCAACCCTCCTCATCCTCTTCCTCCTCCTCCTCCTCCTCCTCCTCATCCTCATCCATGCTCTCCGCCTTGGTCGCCCACGGCAGCCTCTCGTCGTCGTAGCTCTCCTTTGCCCGCTCCCTTACCACCTTTGTGCCGTTCCGTCGCAGCGCCTCCACCATGTCGCCCAGCTCCTTGACAAACGGCTCCTGCTTGTCGTCGCCCAGCACGCCGGCCTTGTCCAGCTCGTCGACCCAGAGATCCAGCACGTGCAGCTTCAAGCCCAGCGGCAGCACGCCCAATCCGGAGCTGCCGCCCTCGCCGTCAAACACGTACTCTCGGCAGACGTCCACCACGGTCGTCTTGGCCTCGCCGCCCTGCTCCACGGCGTATTTCACCATGGCGGCAAACACGCGGCGCACGAGCAGCAGAAACTTGTCGAGGCGCAGCGCCTCAATCGACGTCCACTGCGCGCCGAGAACGTGCCAAAAGGCGCGCAGCCAGGGGCCCGCGCAGCGCGCGCGCAGCGAGAACAAGAGAGAGGCGAGGTCCGCGGCGAGCGCCTGCTGCGGCTTGGGTCGGTCCGTCATCCAGAGCGCGTAGTACAGGCCCGTCCAGAGCTTGCGGGCGTCGGCGTCGGGGAGCGAGCGGCGGGCGGAGAGGAACGCGGTGAGGGCCTCCAGGGAGGATGTGCGCAGTTTGCGATCTGTTGCTGTTAGGACGACTGCTTGTAGAGACGAAAGTGGGGATTTGGGGGAGGTGGCTAAGAAGACGTACCGCTGGAAGCGAGATTCTTTATAAAGGGCATTTGAGCCGCATCTTGCCCTGCGCGCGCGGCCATTGCTGCGGTTGTGAGGGTGTGCTTTGGGGGGGAATTGTAGGTTGTTGGAGTGCGGTATGGTGATGGTGTTGAACTTTTTTTTGGAGTCGAAAAATTAAGGTGAGCTTTCGGGACTCCACTTTTCTCGGTGTGGATGCCGGTCAAGATGTCACCGATGCACAAAGTTGTAGAAGTGAAGGTTATAGATTTTCTAATGTAGAAATCTGTTGCGGCTAGAGGTAGTTGAAGAAAGTAAAAACGGAATACATAAAGACTTATATTGAATTCGTAGGTTTGGTGGTGCCAACTTGGTCAAGAAGTAGTGGTTGTAGATCTGTGTGGGAGCTCGCGTGCCTGAATGGCGATCGCATCGTGTCAGAATAGCAATGCCAATTGGCACGGATTGATGTCGCGGATTGTTATAGTCACAATTGCAATCAGAATAGCCCGACTCATAAAATCTGTAGAGAGAATATGAACCATTCTAGAAGTTGTGCAGCAAACGGCGACCATGTGCTTCCAACGCCTGCAGTCACGGTCTTGAAATTTTTGAAAAAATCGTATTCAATACTAAATTACTCAATTTTAGTTCCCACTAATTTGCTACATTTACACAATAAACATTTTGTCGTTTGGCTGGCGCTGCTGCCTGCGCCATTCACACGCCAACCAACCCACCAGCAACCAGGCATCACCCTCCAATTTAGCAAATACCTACATCTACCTCAGTTGCTTCGCTTACATTACACACCTCAAATCTACACCTCATCAACCTCCCTTTGATGCACTGAAACCAAAATCTTCAACTCCCTCGGGCTTTCAAGACATTCCACATCTTTCACGCCCGCGTTAGGCCCAGCGCCCTAGTTTTCACGACCCCGCCACCCCACCAAACCCGTTTTCCCGGCCGGAGCCCATCTACGCCCAGCGTCATACCTACACCACCACTATCCCATCTCATCTGCATCCCATCATCACCATGTCTTCCACACGCCGCATCACAAAGGTAACCCTCGTCCCCCCTTGTTTCCTGAGCTTGTGCTAACATCTTGCGTGTTTCTGAAGGAATACGGTGAACTCACCCAGTCCACCCCGGAGGGCTACCAAATCTCGCTCGGCCCCAACGACAGCCTGCACACCTGGCACGTCGTCCTCGCCGCGCCCGACGGCACCGTCTACAGTCCCGGCCGCTACGGCATCGTCCTGACGCTGCCCCACGAGTACCCCTTCAAGGCGCCCGTCGCCCGGTTCGCCACGCGCATCTACCACCCCAACGTCACAAACGACAGCCTGGGCAACGTCTGCCTCGCCCTGCTCAAGACGGAGAACTGGAAGCCCAGCACCAAAATCGCCGCCGTCCTCGACGCCCTCCGAAACCTGCTCGTCGAGCCCCTACCCGACGACCCCCTCGAGGAGCGCATCGCCGAGCAGTACCGCAACGACCGTGAGGGCTTCGACAAGGCCGCCAAGGGCTTTGTCGAGAAATACGCCATGGGGGAGCCCACGTTTCCGGCTGGGCCTTGAGGGAGGAATCACGAGCATGTGGAATTAATCACGTACATAATGATAATAGCAATGAATCGTAATCTATTATGGGTATCGCCATCATCCCCTATTCAAACAAAAGATAACACCGTCCGGCCGTTCTATACTGGCTTCCAGCCAAAACAAATAAAAGTATATAGTCGTCATCGTTGACAGATGTACTCTGTACACCAAATAATAATATGTACCAGAAATGCCCACAGGCTCAACTCGTAGCAACTTCAACAGCCCCTGGTCTTCTGCTAGACCTCCACCTTGGTCGGTCGCTTCTTCTTGCCAAACAGTGTCGGTCGGCGGGACAGAGACTCAGTCTCCGTCACGTTGCCGCTGTGAATCGTCTTGCTGTGCTGAATCTGCTCGCGGTCCTTTTTCGCCTTGTCGCGGCGCTCGCGGCGCTTATCGTCGATGGCATCCTGGTTCAGGTGGTTGAACCCGTTGCGCTTCTTAAAGCACTGCTCCATCAGCAGGTTGGCATCGAGCATCTTTCGCGGTAGCGCCTGCACTACGCCAAACATTTCCATCGGGTCGGCAATGGCCTTGATTTCGCCCTCGCCCTGCTTGAAAATGGCCAATGCCACTCGGAACAGCGTCTTGGAGCCTTCGTAGAAAAAGACGTCCCACACGCGGAGCGTCGTCTCGATCGGGAGCGTGCCAATGAAGCAGCTCATGAACCAGGCCGTCATGCACAGCGTGATCGGAGGCAGACGTTCTGTCGACAGGCTGGGCTGGCCCCGATGGCGCGACTTGCCGAGCGGGCGTCGAAGTGAGCGGGTCGGTGTCGGCCTAAAGTTGCCCTGCTCCTCCAGTTCACCACCGATGCGATCCCACACCTCGGGCATGGTGTCGCGGATTTCAGCCATCAGTACACCCAGATCCACCTTGGATCCTTCCAGACTCATCTCATGCGTGCCGGGCAGGTAAATGTGAGTTATGACGTTGAGCAGCCAAAAGCATTGCTCTTCCGTCTCGACAAAAAGAAGCAACAGGCCTGCAAGGAAATTCAGACTCTGGCAGTATCCGATGCGGGGGTTGTAAATAGAAAACGCGTGCAAAACGCGACGCAAAGATGTGATGATGGGGGGCTCGCCAGGCACAGCCCGCGCGCTGCACTCGCTCGAGGTATCGCTGCCAGTCAGCGTAGACTGGCTCTGGCGCTCGCTGCTGGAGGCCGAGGCATCAAAACCGCCTGGCGACGGCTTGAATTGAATGTTGTCAGGGAATGTGCGGTGCAAGTCTCGCTCAATGGCGTCCACATCAATCTGCTTGGCCTGGGCGGTAAGCAGCTTCTCGTACAGTCCAGAGTGCTTAGACAGAATGGCAGGGCCGCCGGCATAGTAGAACCACGCAGCACCACGCCAGTCGGGCGGGATACCCTTGCGGACGAACCGTTTCGTCTTTGCGTTGGGCGGTGGGAAGCGGATGGGTCGGTCGGTAAGCAGGGCATTGTCCTTGAGATAGCCAATCCACTTGCGGCGGCGACGGGCCAGGTACTGCGAGTAGTTCTTGTTCCACTCGTCGTACTGTTCGCGTGTGACCGACTGACTCTGCTTCTTGAAGCCGTAGCGGTCGCGGGAGCCGGGCTCCTCAATATCGGCATAGGAGGGCGCAGGTGCAGGAGCCGGTGTGGGAGAAACAGAGTTTGGCTGCGAGTCGGTGTCGGTGATGGGCGAGACGGGCAGAGTTTCCTTGAAATCAGCCGTGGCTGGTCGGGACGCGACCGAGGGATCGGAGCCAATCGACTTGGCCGAATCTCTCTTGTGGGAGATTTCCTCTTCCTTGATGCTCATGTTGTCGCCGGCAATGGCAGGAAGCATTGATGTAAAGGCTGGGCTGGAGAAGAGCATCTTGGACTGCCGAATCTCAGCGTCGAGAGCGGTCGGGGCCGCAGAACGGGCCGCAGGGCGGGCAGGGCGAAGATTGTCAGGCTGCTCGAAACGTGCAACGGCTGGCCCTGTTTCCGACAGGGTTGTCAGTTGTCGGGAGATGCGAGGCATGTCGTCCGAGTCGGTGGCGTCGTCTTCGTCGTCGGTGTCATCCTTGAAACCCTTCTCGTACATGACCATGACATCCTCGATGCTGGGCTCGTCGGGCTCGGCGTCTGCATTAGCGTAGAGAGAACTAACCGAGCTGTCCTTTGTCATGACGCTGCTGCGCTCGGTCGCAGCCGTGCCGGGGGTTGTGGAGGTGGTGAGCTGGGACCTGAAACTGGACCGCAGCTCGTCTCCACCCGCCCACGGCGCGCCGCCACCAGAAACGTTGACGGGGCCTGGAGGCGCAGAAACGGACGAGTCTGCACGATTGGTAAAAGTAGAAAAGACTGGCCTTCCCGGCGCCTGGCCTGATGCCGAGCCGGGTGGTCCGTTGGCAGAAGAGTGAGGTGCGGTGCGAAGGCGAGGAGATGAAGGGGCGGATGAGTTCAAGGCGTTGGCGGGTGGTGGAGAGGCAAAAGTATATGTCGATGTCACTGAGGCGTTGGACTGGGCACGGGAGCGCGGCAGCTGCCACGGCAAGCTGACGAGATCCTGGTTTAGCTGCGGTGAAGGTTCTTTTGGTGCGGCGGGCTTGACCTGCACGGGCTGTTTGATGCTGGGCTTGCGAGGTCTGGAGAAGTTGCCAATGGAGCCAGACGACTGCCGCATGTCGGCGTTGGACGACTTGGCAGAGAGAATTCGGGTCGGGGAGGGAAGAGGATCGTCAAAGGCCAGCGGGGGAAACTCCTCGCGAAAGCTGGGCGACAGAGGCGACTTGGGCTGCTCGGGAGCATCGTAGAAGACGTCTCTCGGGAAAGCGTCGGCGGTCGGGCTGGCGGCCATAAGATGAGCACCGTTTTGAAGCGAGTCCCAGCGAGGCAAAATGGGCAAGGCAGCTTGGGGAAGCGGCGGTGGCTCAGGAACATCGTCCTCGATGGGCTTAATTCGGGTCGCGTAGAGTGAAAACTGCCTGTTCTTGGCGGGTTTAGGCAGCCCGTTCTGGCCATTCTCGACGGGAGAGACGGCCATTTCAGTCATGATGGGAGCCCAGCTCCGTCTGGATACCGGGCTCTCGTATTCTAAAGTCGATTAGGCCTGCCAGGATCGTGGCAAGCTTGGTGGGAGTTTGTTTGTCGTTTTGTCGTTTGCTATTGTGGCATTGTCTGCACCGACTCGAAGCTGTCGAAGCTGGGGGCGAGATGCGCTTTGTATGCGGCGAGTTGGTGAAAAGGCGAAGCAGGAGAAAGGCAAGGAGGACAATGGAGATGCAATAAATTGAAAAAAGACGCCCGCTTGGGAGTAATGCAGCGTAGGGGCCCGGCTTGTTGTTGGGTTTCGGAGAAATTCGAGGGCGGGAATGCAACGTGAGAAGGTCCGCAAAGGAGGGCCGGTTGACGAGGGCTCGGCTGGTGTGTAGGCAGGCGAACCGCAGAAATGTTGCGGGAGAGGAATTTGATTAGAGAAGCGTCACGGACGAGGATGCAAAGGAGAAGGACGGCCGGGGTTGGCGAGTGTGGAGGAACCAGGACTGGAGGAGGTCGGGATGGCAGAACAAGGAGGAGGCGGCGAGGAAGAGAGAGCGGCAAGCCACCAGGCAAACAATGGGAGGGCAAGCGAGAGAGGGCAAAAAGAAAAGACGAGTTGTGGAGAGAGAGAGGAGAAGAACAAAAGGTTATCGAGATGGACGCCTCGTGGTTGGCGGGCAGCTGGCAAGACGAGCGGGATGGGTTTATTTTCTGCGTCGATGAATCCTAAAGCCCAAAGTGGTGAGGATGGGCTCTTTTCGGGCGGGGAGGCGATGGGCCAAAGAGGTTTAGGCTGGAGGCGGATTAGTGAGGAACAGTGAGTGTGTCTCGGCGTTTAGTGGACAAAGACGGTGATTACAGTGGGTTGGGTTGGTGGATTCAGCGGATGGAGCGCTGTATTTTGGGGCTTTTAGCGGCTCATCCTCTGTATTTTAGTGGACGGTCCGCTGTAACGGTGCTGGTCCCGGCACGCGACCTTGACACGACTGACTTGGGTCCCGGCGCGTGTCATGTAAAACTCGACAACAAACAAACCAGAAAAAAAGGGAGCTTGAGTCGTGATGAAGATGTTTGTCAGTGACGACAATGACTGCGAAAAATGACGACGGGCGAATTGTCTCCCGCTCTGGGTCTCTGAGAGTGCAGTGACAGACTTCCAGTACAACCATGCACTGCAAGCCTTTCTCAGCTCTTTGCAACTGACGTGCCGCCCATCTATTTCTCTCACTCTGCAATATAATACACTAATATCAATATTGGCCTGCACAAGGTACTGGGCCCTGCTGGCGCTAGTCGCCGCCTCGTCAAGGACCAAAAAGGTTAACTGATGCCCGCCCCCCAGCCTGCCCAGCCAGTGAGCCGCGATTCGTCGAGGGGACCACCCCTTTCGAGTCAACGGCATAATATTTAGAAAAAGGAAATTTTAATATACTCGACTGGTTGGACGGGCAAAACGAAAACCCAAAAGCAAATATCTCTGGAGAGGTGGTTGGGCCAAGCGAATGGCGTGCATCTCGTCCTCTCTTGTCTCTGATCCAGCCTGGAGACACAAAAGCCTCTTTCTCTGTCCGTCTCCGTCCGCACCACCGCACCCTGGTCTTTCTTGTTCCCTGTCTCTGCCCCTGCTGCCGTCCCGGGCCACCTACAGGGGTGGGGGTTGTCCTTTCTTTCAAAGCTAATAAGCTCGTCGCCTGGCCCAGCAGCCTGGAGTTGAACCCGCGGAACCGGATAAGCAGGGCCAGCCCTCTCTGTCTTGGTAATTGCAAAATGGAACCGATTCTGGACGAAATCCTCTTCCCTCCCTCCATTCATCCTCATATGACAGTGTGCCGCGGCACCATGGACGCTAACAATGCACGCCGTTCCCCGCAACACTCACACGCAAACCTCAACAAACTTCATCCACTGGAATGACTTGCACCACACTAGCGAATCCGCCATATGGCTGACCACCCGTGCTGCTGTGCCTGACCAGTGGTGCCTTGCGCAAGCCCTGCGGGGGACACTTATGCACGATCCGATGCACGGCGCTGGCTGGCTGGGCCCCTTGCTCTCTGCCTTTGCCTGGCGGGATGCAATGCGACGCTCAAAACTTGGGATCAAAACTGCATGTCTCTCTCTCTCTTTGTGCCCGTCCCTTCTCGTACGATTTGGTTTGATCTCGGTTGTGCAAGATAAAAAGCAAACTCTGGTTTTTGCTATTCGTTCAAAATGCTGGCTGGCTGAGCTTCTGCCCGATTTCCTCATTAGGCAGTTGGTCCTGGGAAATTTGACGGCGTCCAACTAGGCCAGCTGCTAGTGCTCGCCGCTGGAGCCTCGTCTTGCAGCTGATGGGCTGATCGTTTTCAGCAGCTTGTCGGTCTGCTAGCAGCATTCTCTATTTTCTTACCAGAGTCACTGCTAAAGTGTAAGCTTGACTGGGTCTCGACGCAATGGAATCGTCATGACGGCGCCCGACTCATTTCCCCAGCTGACAGCCTAGTTTCCATGTAATTCTTTTCCAAATGCCATTTCTACGCAGCAGGAAGAGCTAACGGATCAATTCATCCACTGCGCTGAAGCGTCATTTTCCAAAAGGTGCCAGAGTGACGCGTGCTGTCGCGACAGCTCACCAAGTTGGCACGCATTCCAGTCAACCCACCTCTCTCCAAACAAGGGACTGACAGTGCCGTCATACAATAATAAGAAAACAAAACGTCATTCAATTCCTCTTCAGAGGCTGGCGCCAAGTTTCTTTTCCTCCGCCGCTGCCCAAAAAGCAACAACCAGAGCCCTCCCCACCGCTCGGCTTTTGTGGTGCAAGGGATCGGCCCGTGCCAACGTTGTGCGGTTGGTAATTTCTTTTTTGGCTGCCTTTGTACCAGCCGAAACCACCAGTGTCTCCAGCAGCGCAAACCACCGCTGTTCTGCTCGCAAGGCACAGAGCTTGGTGCGGCGTACGGCGAGCATCTGTGCGCTACCCGTCGCCGCGACACCACTCCCTCCTTCCCAGCTCTGTGCGTCGCTCTATTTGCTTCTGCCTATTGTTGAAAATAAGAGACCCTTGAACCAGGTTTGCTTTTTATTGTGATGACATGGGCCTCCCCGCGATCCGCGTCTGAGAGGACTTGGAACCTCGAACGCGTCTCTGCGCGACGCAAGTGGTTGATACGACGGGTTCCTCAATGACTTTGCAATGACCGTTCTCATTGTCGTGAGAATTTTTTTTGAATTTTTTTCACAACCCGCAATTTTCCCTCTCATCCGCTGCCACATGCCAATGGTCCATCCTGCGCTCCCCCATATTCCCGTACTTGCGTGCCTGACCAGACCAGGTTACCCCCGGTCCCTCTGACAGTCCCGGATGAAAGCCGCCCGCTTCCCCCAAATTAAAACAACCATTTCTGATACAACGCGACGGGAAGCCAGCCCGGCGCAGAGAGCCCGCTCCCCTGCTAGCCTGCTCGCGAGCCCAACCAATTTGGTGGTTCTCGCGTGGCAAGCCTGACGAATGGGCGTATTCTAAATTACTCTCAGACGCGTTCTGCCTTTCTCCGTCTCATCGGCACACTTTTTTTTTTTGCTTAAATTTGTGCGTCGTTGCTAATCCTCACCGGGCTGTCGCCAATGGCTAAATTGGCTTGCTTTATGCACGTCCGGAGATGCACAAGCTTAAAAGCACTCACAAAGCCTCCAGCACCACATAATCCACCTGCGTTAATTACATGCAAGCAACGGCCACCCGCTGCTTGCGCATCTGCCCAGGGATCCCCATTATTTAGCGCATTATTCTTATTACTATAGAAAGAAAACAAAAACAGTCCGCTCTTCTTTCAGCCTCGGCGTTTCCGGCTGTTTGGTTTCTTCGCTCTCTCGCTCAATCGAGGCCTCGCGTCAGCTATGGGCCGGGGGATACATAATAGGGCGATGGGACAAGGGCCATTTGTTCTAGCTTGCTTCGAAAGAAGAAGAAAATAAACAAACCGTTTTGTAAGCAGACGATGAATTCCGGAGCAGACAGCGACGGCCCCCAGCGCTGGGCTTCCGAGTGCGCCGGCTGTCGCTTCAGGTCCGACGTGCTGACGTCGTTGATAATACGCCTCTTGGCGAAATTTTAAGTCTATTTCAGGCCGAGGCTCTCAGCACTATAATGAGGTTCGGCATTGGATGGATATAGGCTGAGCTGACTCGCCTCATGTTGTGATGGGCAGTCAGCTGCGATAGGTGTAGAGCAGGCCGTCGCGTCCCAGGCGAGCGTCGTTACCAGCTGTCATCGAGTCCAGGCACATGTTGCAATAAGACACTGCCAAGCAGTTCATGCAAGTCCAAGCACTCGGTCAATATTCGGGGCATAATCGAAAGCTGCATCAAGCATCACACCGGCTGCTGCGCATGGCACTAATACCTCAACCATTATACATGATTTAGCCTATGCGTAATAATTAACACGGCGCTTCGTAAACAATGCCACTGCTGGCATCCGTATACCGACCATTGCTGTCTCCTGTCCGACTTTGCATCTACGTGTTGCCTGGTTATGTTCTCGGTGCTACGTTGCCGCCAGACATTTCCGTTGTTGTGCCCACTCGCCAAGTCAACCTTCCACCCGTCAAAGTTGTCATAGTTGGGCGGATCTCTGGGTGTCGTACCGTATCTTTCCGGTCGCAGCTTTATCCTTTTGGCCGCGGCGTTGCGACACTTTGTCCATGAGAAGCATCCGACAGGTTCAATGAGAATGAGTACTGCAACGACGACGCCGGCAGCGATTCCGGCAATGGCGCCTATGACAAGTCCCTTTGATGGTGAGCTCGTACACGTGGGAGTTGCTGTTGCCGATGTAGGGGCCGTTCAAGTCGAGCCGCTTGATGATGTACAAGTAGATGAAGACGAGATTATTGTTGTGGTGTCGTCATGTTCTGTTAGTCGGAGTCGCGATTGGACTGGAAACGCCCGAGATGTACAAGGTTCAGCAGAATACCGAGCATGCATATGTTGCTGGCCTGCTAAACAAGTTCGGGTTTGTATGCCACGTAAAATTTCTCGCAATCACTTCTTGGAGAAATATGTCAGATACGGATTTCTCTTGTCATGATAGTACACGCAGGGGAATACAGTGCTTGCACAGGATCATCTTCTCTACCGACTCAGGTTACTTGCACCAGATCATTGTCTTATGCCACATAGCGAGTGGCATTGAGTAAACTGGAATTCGTATAAACTTGAGTCCGGCTATTAGATCGGACTATGTGAAGACGCAGGAGGAGACTGTGTGGCTAGCTTGAGATACTTGGGTGGCATTCAACGTGCCAAGGAAGAATACCTGAACAGGTCAAATTTCTAGCGCAGCCTGGCAGATTGCCACTGAGATGGGTAATCCTGTGGAGTTGATTCTTTGCTCTCATTTATGGCGTTCATCAATGGGAATAGGAAGGCTTGGAAGGATGAAATCCGCGGCGCTGCGCACTACTGAATGAATTGACGCAGGCTACTGAAGGTGTGCGCCAATGCTACCGCCAATGAAATCACTATTCATTGAAAAAATCCCACAGGTAATGACGCCCAGGTATTGCCTCATTCCTTCGTACGCTGCGAGCCCACAAGGGCTCATCTTCTACAACTGCACAACCGACGATGCAGACCTGGCGGGCAGCCCCCTCTACTCCATACATATGCCCAATTTCCTACATGTCTTCAGATATAGTGCATTGGCTACTCGTTCATTGTGCAAGCACTGTCCCTTTCGAATCTAGACTTTGGACCCCTAATTTTCAAGACATATCCCCATGTCGTTGCGCCAACCGCCGGGCCGCAGATGCAGGTCTCACAGCGCAATATCCACCAGCCATCAGCTGAGCCGTGCCATCACATCTCAAGCGCAGGGTTCCATAAAGATGATTTCATGCGTATTAAATTGATTTTTGCTTCTGTTGGCTGGGCATTTCGCAGCGATGGCTGGCATGTCTCGGAAGGGTGGGGATTGTCCAAGCCCCTATCTGGAGGCCTAGGACAAAAGTTGATGATGACTTGCATAGTTGCTGCGGCATGCTTTAGTTTTGCCAGTTAAACTTACCCACGCATGGATTTACAGTTTCGATCAGAGACATATCACAATACGCTGCTCAAAGGTAGCCAGCCCACTGCGCAAAGCCACAGCCACAATGATACAGGATGCGGCCTCATCTCAGTGAGAACATGACCCAGAGAAATTTGCTCTGTAAGCATGTTAGGAGTAATAGTATGATAACACTAACTCAGATGGCGCTGCAGTTTTAGTCTGGAAGCTTCAGAGGCTGCCTTGACGCCGTGAGCGGGCATCAGAACAACGCTGGTCGCAACCTTGTCGGAGCGTATGAGTTTGTATAGAACAGACAGCGTGCCTCGATAACCATTTTGACAATGCCACGTCGCGCAGCCAATTTCTTCTCTCAGGCCTAGCGCGATATTGGACGCAGAGCCCTGTGTCATATCTTTGCCAGATTATCTGATGCTCTTTAGGCCAATGCCAATTCTCTCTGGCCAGTCTCCGGCGGGCGCACCAGCGTTGTGTAGCTGGGGAACTTGACGTAGCTTTGACTTCTACCCAAAGAAGTGGTAGACAATTACACCAGACAAGATATTTTCATAAACTGAGTTCATTATACTACGCGGCCATATAGCTGATCAACATTTGTTCTTTCCTTGGTGCGGCGGGACGCAGTCTAGGGTATCATGGATCTGAACCCTCGCCTTGCACAAAGCGCACTGTATCCATGGTATTATACTGGCCACCCACTATGTGTATAGTTATGGAATAGCCTTTTCGCCCAGGGATGCCTAAACACTAATTTTCTTTCTGCTACAGGCTAGCTCATCGCTCACTCTCTTTGAACGTTTGTTACTTGTTACTAGTCTTGAACGTTTATGGTAGGGCTAGGTTGCAGACGTGAGAAAACAGTAAAAGATTTGACACGGAAGCAGAAAAGATGAGAAGAAGAAGAAGAAGAAGAAGAAGAAGAAGAAGAAAAAAAAATATTTTTCTCTAAATCGACGCGGCAACTGTGGCAGAAACAAGGATTTGGTTTACACGAACCACCAGCCACTATTCTACTTTTCACCCATTACAGAACCGACGGCAGCAAGAAACTGTTGCCCTGACACACCCTGCCAGCTCGCCAGACGATGCTCTGACATGACCAGCGTGGAGAAAAGCGTCGTTGCCATGACCTACTGGTAGCAGCGTCGCTGCAGTCCCTCAACACTCTCTCGAGCTGCTACAGAAAGTCGACAAGTGGGTGACCTACCTGTGCAGGGTAGGCCGGTGGCCGCGGCTGCCGGCCCCCGCGGGGTGATGAAGGAATCAAACAACTAGTACAAGTGAATACAAATCTTTCCTAGCCATATACATGCGCTCAATGTTGTAAAGCTACCTGGTTTATACTGGTAAATGTGTACCGGCAGTCTTCGTTTTCTTTTCATGTGCAGTAGCTTCCAACAGCTTGATTCCAAATCACGACGTCCACGGCTATGCTGCCAACCCTCTTATTCTCTGCTTTCGTGCGAGCCTCAACTTTCTCGCAACTCGTCATGTCCAAGTCGGAGAATGCCGAGTATTTTAGCTGCTTTAGGCTGAACAAATCGACATTCCGGATTGTCGAAGCTGATGTGTACGACCAAACACCATTCATTTACGCAAAGGTGTACGAGAGTACTGTCGTCTTGATTGACACTGGATGCGGCGGGCAAAGCGACGACGTACGCGACTCGCTCAAGACTTTCCTGGAAACTGCCCCCGTTGCAGAAAATGGCAACTCTCCCATCAACGCTGCCAAGAGACCCTACACCATCATCAGCACGCACTGCCATTTTGACCATATAGGTGAGTAGGAGACCCTGAGAAGTCTTTTCTTGACCGTCATGATTGATGTGTATATTTTCCTGCTAGGCGGAATGGCAGCATTCGCTGAATTGCCAACGACGACAATCTGGGCCAGCGCTCATAGCCGATGCTTCCTCAGCCCACGTCAACTGCCGAGAACCTCGCTATGTGTAGATGTGGGACTAAAAACACCCGCCTACACAATTACAAACTGGGCAGAGGATGGGCAGCAGGTGACAGACGGCAACAGCCTTGATCTGAACCTGACAATCTACCACACGCCTGGTCACACACCAGACCATCTTGCTATATGGGACCCTGACGAGGGCCATCTTTTTGTAGGCGATATATTATATGAAGGAGCACCGATTTACTTTCTGGTCGGAGGCAACTTGTTTGCCTATAGCGACACGCTAGCCAAGCTCGCTGCGTTGGTAGATGGGTGGAATGCGCTACCAGGTACGTAACCACGCGCTTTTTTTTTACTATACGCGCCTCTGCTCGGAAATAGGAACAATACCTTTGCTTACATACCCCGCGAAACGGCACAGGGCAAGCTAAAAGGAGAGTGCAGCTCGCTGCGGGCCATATAACGTGGGGTGTTGACGCTGCTCATACCATTGCTGCTATGGACGCATTCTTGCAGCAGGTCATGGCCGGCGAAGTAACTCCCACAACGACCGTGACATTTGGCCGCGAGACAAGACAATACGCATCAGTGTCTCGTAATCTGTCCTTTGAAGGGAGCGTGTGTGCTTTTGACGATGTTCTGGGCCACATTGCGATCTAGTTAATCTCACGTTGCAGAAACCTGCGCAAATTAACGACAGATGGCAGCAGCTCGGGTACGCATGGCCACGGACAATGCACAAATTGGCAAAGGCAGAGTCGGGAATTGAAGTAACGGGATTCGACCCTGACAGTTAAGTTGTAGGATCGTTTATTTCGTCAGCACAGAATGGGTTGACATGATTTGTTCGGATACTGCGGCTCGTCTGGCAGCAGATTACTGGTAAGCCGCCGATGCAGCAGCGCCGCGTCGTCTCGTCTCCTTCGGCATACTTGGTGAGAATCCGGGGATAGCCGTTTGCTGTGGATAAGCAGAGCAAACAGACGTAGATCAATTCGATGGACTCCGTAAAATGACAATTGAATTGTTGCTCATATTCCGTTACCGCTGCTTACGTAACGTAGGGTAGATGACTTTGCTGTGGATCCAGGGTCGGAAGTGTCTCACTTAGTCATCATTTTAACTCGCCGACCGCCACAGAGGCATGCAGACCGCCTCAGGGTTGGGTTAATTGGTTGATCAAGAATACAAGCATTCACGGCTTTGGCTGGCTCAAGAATTAACAGATTATGCGGTAATTACTTGGCCATTTGTGCATTGTAAATACAAGACCATTCAACAGACTTGGTCCATGCGTTTAAGGACAGCCGATGACTACCAGTAGCCATCTTGGTTTCTTGGGGCTCCACACAACCTCTTATCAATGTGGCTTGCTGCAAGCCGCCTAGTGTCACCGCAACTGACATAGACTCACATTGACTCCGACCTCGGCCGGACCAAACCTTTTAATGCAGCTTCACCGCGATTAACTTTTGATCTTGTTCAACTCCAAAATCATCAATCCGACCTCTACCAACCATCACAATGGCTTCCAAGCGCGTTTGTCTGTGAGTTGCACCCAATCGCGACCGTGTCCTAAGCTCTGCGAAGCTCTGTAAAGCTAACTTGGTGATCAGGGCCTACTCTGGCGGTGGGTTATTCTAGCAGCTCTGCTGTGCGCACAATTGCGATGCTAATACAACCTCTAGGCCTCGATACTTCGGTCATCCTGGCATGGCTCATTGAGCAGGGCTACACTGTTGTGGTGCGTACAATCTAGTCCATGTATGCGCGCCAAGCTAACTGAAAACAGGCTTTCCTCGCTGACGTCGTACGTACAATCAATTTCCCCGACCTTTCTCATTGTCTTCAAAGACGAGCGCTGTATGAGCTGCCTCTCGCATTGCGACGCGGGCACTGCTCATGGAGCGATCGCAAACTGGGGAGATCCTGGGCGGAGCAAAGGCACGACTGCTGCCCCCAGGACTCGCTTGCCACTCGACTCTTAATCGCTTCCCTAATTTCCCTGCATGCACTAACATCACCACAGGGCCAAAACGAAGACTACGATGCCGTCAAGGCCAAGGCCGAAAAGATTGGCGCCGAGCGCATGATCATTCAGAACCTGCAGCAGGAGCTGGTAGACGAACTTGTCTGGCCCGCAGTGCAATGTCCGTTTGGCTGATCCGAATCCCAATTTTCCATCTCTACTATACTAACATCACACGAATAGGCAACGCCGTTTACGAAGATGCTTACATGCTGGGTACGTCGCTGGCTCGCCCCGTCATTGCCCGCGCCATGATGAAGGTGGCCAAGCAGTACAACTGCGAGTTCCTCAGCCACGGATGCACTGGAAAAGGAGTAAGTTCTTCCTCTACTAAAAGTCAAGTTCCGAATGCTAACCCGCCATAGAATGAGTAAGTTTAGCTGTTCGAATCGCATTATCGACATACTTACCCTTTACTAGCCAGGTTCGCTTCGAGTTGGCCTGGAGGGCCCTCGACCAGACCACAAAGACCATCATCCCTTGGCGCCTACCCGAGTTCTGCGAGCGTTTCGCGTACGTGCCCCAGGCAGACCCTCTCCCGACCGAAACACTAACATGCAAACAGCGGCCGTGAAGCCCTCCTGGACTTTGCCGAATCAAAAGGTGTCCCTGTGACGTCGACCAAGGCCAAGCCTTACTCGATGGATGCCAACCTTATCCAGTAAGCAGCTACCTCTACTTTACCCGGCCGAGGCTTTCGAGCGTACGAGAAATATCAGAACCCAAAAGTCCCAAAAGCGGCCGAGACACGCAGAGTACCCAGCAGCGCGTATCGCGCGCGTAAGGACCTTGCTGCTGTGTCTCCTCACGCTACCGGCCTCTCCTGCCTACTTCTCCCGGCCCTACAGGAAATCGTCGCTAATCATGCATGACACAGCTGCTCTTACGAAGCCGGTCTCCTCGAGCAGCCCGATCTTGAGGCTCCCGCTGATATGTGGACCATGACTGTCGGTATGTCAATTCTGGCCTAAATTCTTTTTCGGGACGTTGGCTGACTTAAAAAGACCCCATGAAGGCCCCCGATGAGCCCACCCGCTTCACCGTCCACTTTGACAAGGGTATCCCCATCAAGCTGGAGGTTGGCGGCAACACCATCACCGGCTCCCTGGAGATCTTCAAGGCTGCCAACGAGATTGGCCGCGTCAACGGCGTCGGCCGCGTCGACATTGTCGAGTCCCGCTTCATCGGCCTTAAGAGCCGCGGCTGCTACGACACACCCGGCCTGACCATCCTCCGCACCGCCCACCGCGACCTCGAGGGCCTGGTCATGGACTCCAAGGTCCGCTCCATCCGCGACCAGATGGTCACCTCCAACTGGACTGCCTGCCTGTACAACGGCATGTACTTTAGCCCCGAGCGCGAGTTCCTCCACAACTCCATCGTCTTCAGCCAGCGCCACGTCAAGGGCAAGGTCAACATGGTCGCCTACAAGGGCAACGCCTACGTTGTCGGACGCTCCAGCGAGACCTCCAACCTGTACTCGGAGACGGAGTCGTCCATGGACACCCTGGAGGGTTTCTCTCCCATGGTAAGTGCTGTTTCTACTAAAAGGTCTAGATGTGTGACACAAGTTGACAAATTTGGTGCAGGACACGAGTGGCTTCATTGCTATCCAGGCTATCCGTCTGGAAAAGTACGGCGCCCGTAAGATCCAGGACGGCGAGCCTCTTGCCCCCGTCTAAATGTACAATGGCACGAATCATGGCAAAAAAGGATGCGGAGTTGGACAGGTAGTAAATTTCTAAAAAGGCGGCAAAAAAGCAATGTATTAATTCCTTCATAATCAAACGCACAATCACCTGTGAAAATTAATATCGTGTATACAAGATTTTGCAGCGGGCGTTGCATTCGCCCAGAGCCGTGGCTGACATGGTCGAATAGGTTCGTGGTGGAGGCGCCTCATCTGCCTAAATCGTGCACCAGATCCGAGATCCGGTCGCACAGTCTGTCTAGGTAGTGGCGCCGATGTGAGACGCACATCCAAGCCACTTTTAAAAGTGAGTAACATCTGAAGCGTGAATAGAGTGAATGGCGTGAATGGCGGCGTGAACTCTGGGCTACTGCCTAACAACAGAGATTGATTCGCGTGCCACAGGCTCATAAAACAAACGAATATAAAGCTCGCGCAGACTCTGCAATCTTTATGAAATGGAGTTCCATCGGCGATATTGATCCTACAGCAATACCGATCCATAAGCGATACCGATCCATAGGCGAAACCGATCCATAGGCGAAACCGATCCATCCCGCATCTCATCTCAACATGTCGTCCGGTTCAGATTCATCGCCAGAGTCCTCTCTCGGCAGGACAACACAAAAGACTACTCCCAACGAAACATCACCAGTGTCCAACCCCGATCAATCGTCCTTCAAGTACACGCTGCCGGATTGGTTCCTGTCGCACAATGTCAAGACCGTGAAGCAGCTGCAAGAGGCCACGCCCAAGATTCGACTGTCCCAACACAAGAACCAAGACCAGTTTGGAGCAGAAATCAGGCTGAATGGCGACGCCCGACCGGACAAACAGCAGACTTTCCGGGTCTGTCGCCAAACCTTCTCTGGCGTCCGAGATACGCTGACCTACGCCTTGCTTCCCGATTCCCGCGGTCAGCTGCCCGAAGAAGTCTGCGGCGCCGAAATCAAGTGCAAAAAGGGCGAGTCGCGCGACATCCTCGCGGGCTACACAGAGCTCCTCGCAAAAGAACTCGGCGCCACCCTCGTCACCCTGAACATGGACGACATTCACGCGCTGGCTCTCGAGTTTGCGGAACAGAAGCCGCAGGATATGCAGCGGCAGTTTGAGCGCGAGTACTACGCGAGCAAGCTGTATCCATCGTGCTTGCCCATGTCCTTTTACTTTGGCAGCAAGAGCGGCAAAAAGGTGTCCAAGTCGGCATCGGCTGCGGCGTATGCGGCGCTGTTCACCGCGGGGGAGCTTGCCGAAGGAGCCTCCGTCGCCGGCCAGGATGGCGGCTCTGACAATGTTGCGCCTGCGAAGGCCGCCGAGCGCCCTCTGCTCATCCACATTGAAGAGTTTGAGACTTTCTACGACATGGACAGGTGCGTTTCGAGTGTCCCTCAAGGCATCAGGGACATGGTCGTCAAGGAGCGAAAGAAGGGACGGTCGGTTGTGCTGGTCGCGACTTGTTCCGATTCATCCATGTCCAGCTCGCTGAACACACCTGCATATGCAAAGTTTTCACTCAATTCAGTGCATGTGCCCTCGGCGTTCCAAAAGGTCAAGGAGCCGAAAAACCGACCATCCGCGTTCTTTATGCGGAAGTTGAGGCTTTGTCTACGTTTCCACGCTCGGCATTACTTTGAACCCGACGTTTTGTTGCCAGCGACGCAATGGGATATTCATTTCGATGGAGGTTTCGAAGGTTTCAGGGTACTAGACGATGCGCTCGTCATGTCTCTTGTTTCCCAAATTACTGGTCGGGCCCGCAATAACCCGCGACTGAGTTTGAGAGACGTCGCGCAAGTTTTGCATCAAGTGTCTGCCAGCAGAAAGAAGGAGGAGAAAGAGAGTGCCGAGTGTACCAGCGACGAAGACACCGACGAGGAGAGCGAACGCCAGAATAGCCGCAATGGAACCGCCAATCGCGAGAGCGAGGAGAGCGAGGACGAAAGTGAATGCGACTCGGACACCGACCCCCTCGAGCGGCTTCGGCGCAAGGACTTGAACAAGTACGAAGAAAGATTGCTTCCTTCCATCGTCGATACTGGTGCGTAAAGTCCAGCACCTGCATCCATGAAGAATGTCCCATACTAACGAAAAACTAAGCGGAGCTTCAGGACACAAAATACGAGGACGTTATTCTCAACGACGACACCAAGGCCATCATGAAGCAGCTGGTCATCCTCTCCAAGACCAAGATCCAGATCAAGTCCTCCATGCTGGCCGGGCTGCAGATCAAAGGCGCCCTGCTCTACGGTCCGCCCGGAACAGGAAAAACGCACTTTAGCCGCGCCATTGCCAACTGCCTCGGCAGCAACATGCTCTCCCTCGACGGCGCCGGCCTGCAGTGCAAGTACGTCGGTGAGACGGAAAAGTACATCAAGGCCGCGTTTTCCCTCGCCCGCAAGCACGCACCTTGCATCCTCTTCTTCGACGAGGTCGACGCGCTCTTTTACCGCCGCTCCTCGAGCGACCGCTCCTGGCAGCGCACCGCGCTCACGCAGTTTCTCGGCGAAATGGACGGCATCACCGGCGCGACCGACGCGCCGTTTGTGCTAGTCGCGACGAACCGTCCCACGGACCTCGACGCCGCGTTCCTGCGCCGCCTGCCGCAAAAGATTCTCTTTGGCATGCCGGACACGGAGGCGCGCGCCAAGATCCTGCGGGTGCTGCTCGACGAAAAGGACCTGCACCCCGACGTCGACCTGGAGAGCCTGGCGGCCCGCACGGAGGGCTACTCGGGCTCCGATCTCAAGAATCTCTGCGCGGAAGCGGCGCTGCTCTGGGTGGTTGAGCTGGCGCAAAAGGCGATGATGCCTCCCGCCGTCGAGGACAAGGCGGCAGAAAATGGTAGAACCGATTCCGCAAACGGGAAGCAACAAAAGACGAATAGTGTCAAGACTAGTGGAAGAGACAAGAAAATGGGGGAAAAGGATGCAGAGGTGGCGGCTTTGGAGGCGTTGGCTGACATTTGCTTGACGCCTGCCAACTTTGACAACGCGCTTGACAAGATGCAGCCGACTGTGTCTGCCGAGGCCCAGCAGGCGATTGATGCGTTTTCCCAGCGCTTTAACAAGGCTTCCAAGTAGAATCTATCGAGCTAGCTAGATTAATTCAGTTGCGCACTCGGAGATTCTTTTCTTGCCCGTGACCCAACAATCATCGAGTTCAACGTCAAAGTTTCTCATTATTCAGTGTGTCTTGCTATTCTACAAGACAAGAAACTTCAAGAGAGTTACATGTTGTGGTGAAGACGTTGCTCGGTGCCATTTCCTGGAAAATAGAGTTTGCATTCACTACAAGCTGAACAGTTGTCACACCGCAGCCAAGAAAACAAAAATCCTACGGTCTGGACGAAGCTATCAGGCTCGTTCAATCGGTACACCTCCATGTTACAGTCACTACAAGCTGAACAGAACGTCACACCACAATCAGAAAAAGAAAAAAAAAGAGTCTTACGCTCTGGACGAAGCTATAAGGCTCGTTCAGCTGGTATGCCTCCATGATCAATTCGAGGAACAACTCGACGAAATAGAAGATGAGCATCGCAGCAGGCTCACTGGCTGGCTGAGTGGCTGGCTGTGTGGCGGCTCGCCTGACAGCACTCACGCTGGCCTGGCCAATAGCGACAGAATGGCAAAAAGCAACGGATTCCATTCTAGCAGTCTGATGTTTACATCTCATGACGATCTATAATACAGCGTTTGACAGTGTAGACTTTGCGCCTGAGATGACTTTTGTATAACAAGTCTGGGATTTGAGCTCGAAGTTGATAGTGTAAGCCATGGCATGGTCGATGCAGTCTCTTGAACGACGCTTATAATATAGACAAATATTTCTGATTACATAGAGGTAGCCGTTTAGATGTATACAGAGGCTTCAAATTCACTCCCAGTGCACGGTAGCATGTACACGTTCGGCACTTGGCATATCCCCTATACTATTACTGGTGGCATGCCACTGAGGAAGTAGCAACAGACTGCCATTTACGACTGTAAAGTAGAATGAGAAAAGGTACTGTTGGTATCACACTCCCACTCACGCGCATAGAATGCCATATGCAGTCCTTACCAAGCTGCAGGTAGACGAACGATTGTGGGCTGCATCAAAGCCACTTTCCGCCAACAAAAAAAAAAAAGCCAAGCACATCGAAGAAGTGTTGTTTAGCAAACTAGCAAGATAATACCCCGCGCCGTGCCAAGGCGCACATGGGCGCAGGTCCGAGCCTTGCTTGGAAGCGTTTCCTAGTACCACCACAGGAGAGCTAGTGGTAGAGGACTTTATTCTACACCTGATTTACGGAATTGCTACACCTACATGAAAGCAAAGGCAGGTCGAAATTAAAACACAGTGGACAAACGCTATGAGGGTAAATATAAGCGTACTGACATTATCGTGGAGAGACTAAACCGTTTCGATCAATACGTAGGTTAAAAGCGGCTCACACACCCAAGACGATGTGACACGCCACGGAGGATTACTGAGTTTTCTTGGCGACCTTTTCAAGTCTAAAAGAAAGCTTAATAGTTTGCGTTACATGTTTGAACACCTTCGGTACTTCATAAACGAGACAGCAGCGTCACGCTCTGTGCCAAGAGCTTCATTTGACCAATCTAACCCGCTGGAGGCATTTATTCTCGTTGCTGTGGCTTCAGCCTATGATTAACATCCCACTTCATACGTAAAGATATGCACTGCAATTCAATTGCATTGAAAATGGAATGGAACCTGCTTTGAGTGAATGAGAAGCGATGCTATTTGTGAATCTGGTCAGGTGGCCAAGCTGAGGTCGAAAAGGTATTAAAGCCGCCCGTCTGCCTTCCATGTCTGATGCTCAAGACAAACTCATACTCTATAAACTTCTTTCTCTCTCCAATACCAAATCCCAACACTTTTTCTTAACTTTCATCATGAAGTTCAATCTCGTTGCTGCCACCCTCTTCGTCGGCGCAGTGTCTGCGGTGACCCTCAAGGAGCGCGTGGCCGCCATGAAGGAGCGCGCTGCTGCCGGCGCCGCCGCCGAGGGTGCCGAAACCAACGCCGCCAGGCTCAGAAATTGCCGTGAGTCGTTTGGAAGCTGTGAAAACTGCTACGATCGCTTCCCCTACTGCCATTCGGACCAGCTCCCGAGCCAGATTACTTGGTAAGGCTACACGTGTAAAGCTGTTGCGCACGACGGGGGAAACAATACAGAATGCTGACAAATTGGCTAGTCTTGTTTACTGCAACGACTGCCCGGGATGTTAAGCCATGAAGTCACGGTCAGGCAAAGCTTTACTGGATTGACGGCTCGCAATCCGTGGTATTTACAGCCGAGGAGGACTGATGTGTGGACCTGTCATTGCTACGACCAACTTGCAATAGTTATAACTTGCGGTCGCCTAACTAGAAAGGCAAAACTTTGGTAGCCCAAGTAAAAGCTCGCGAGGACCAAATAACAGTCTTTACCTTGGTATCAGTAGTATTGGCTACCATCCTCGGCTGCTATTCATCCTACACAGTAACTTGCGAGGTGCTTCGCTACTGTTTTGCAGGTTATGCCCGCCTCCATTGAACCATTCATTTAGCGAATGCCAAGAACGAGTATACTTAAAGGCGGAAAAATCGCAATGGATGTCTACGTACACGAGCTAATGCCCGTCCCGAAGGACACCTGGCGCGCTCCCGTGCAGTGAGGCTAACGCAATTTCAGCATGCTACCCTGGATCTGGTGAAGGAGGCACAGTAGGCTTAGCCGCCTAAAATTTCGATTTTCGCAGGAAGCTTCCTTGCCTTATTTGTGTACTTTAGCATTGAAAGCGGCATTAGCAAGCTTCCTTGTGCTCGTCGGTGAGTTGACGCATTCGAGTTCAAGTCTACACTGACCGACCCACTGTGCCACTGTCTGCAGCCCTCTCTTCGAGATCATCCTTGGGACTTTGCGCATTTTGGCATTGCATTTGCGCAAACTACCTATGTGTGCATCACATTTACGAATTCATGCTGGCCTATTGCTCATCTGCAGCGAGAGAGCGACAGCCGATTGCCGTAGGGTAGCTGCGAGCAGGCACGGGCGCGTACATGATCTCATTAACGAGAGCTGTACATTTATGGGCGAGTTTGCCGTGTACAATTCCGTTCCCGTAGCCTTACTGACTAAGCTCACCGAAAACCATAAATAGTGATCAGCACACCGAGCTTGCGGTTTCGGTGAGCAGATCGCTGCGTGGTGTCATGAGGCTGAGGCTGCCTAGCGGCACGATCGGGCTGAGAAGAGGGGTTCCTCCTCCTTATTAATCATCAACAAGATCGCTCTCGGCCCTGGTTCAACCTACTCGGCTGGGCTCCACGCTTGGCAGTTGTCGATTGAGCACTCCGCAAGCGCGCCATTGACAGCCACAAAGCAGCGCTTTGAAAGATGACTGATGTTATGCGACGAAAGCGATGGGCTCCCAGAGTCCGAACTGGTTGCCGCACTTGCCGGTTGGTGCTCCCATCACTCTCACGTTCATGCTTCTCCAAAAAAAAAAAGTGTTGAGTCGCTGACCTTGGACATAGCACCCACCATGTCAAATGCGATGAATCCCGACCTGTCTGCAAAAAGTGCGCCATCAAAGGCCGCGAGTGCCATTACGCCCTGGAGTCGCAGCTGCCCGCTGGACGCTCAACGATGGGCATCCAGATTGACCCCCCGAACCGGGACTTTATGCAAGCTGCGGCGTACTGTGAGTTCTGCCCGGGCCAATTGCTGCCGTGGATAAGCCGTTGACAGAACCTGTGACCGCAGTTGTTCACTGCATCTATCCAATAAAAAAAGGGCAAAGGGCTAACCAGAGTCGTCCGCATTTTGGCGGATATGCTGAGGAAGACCGCATTGGCTTCATATTGACCACGCTTTGTGATCGCATAGCCCGAATCGGCAAAAGCTCTGGCAGACTACTGCAATTCGGAGACAACCCAGCAAGCGCTGCCCTTTGGGTGACTTACAACAAGTACATGGCCAAACACTTGAAGATCATTAATTCTATGATCAGTGTGGGGTACAACGGCAAAAAAACTGCATTTTACCCCCTGTTTTTGCTACTGAGCTTTGATCTGGCAGTACACGGTTCCATGTGGCAAACTCACACAAAAGGTATATTTGCCTACATTGAGCATATAGGAGGCATAAAGGCAATTTTGAATATGCAAGAGCGGCCGTGGAAGTTTCCGTTCTTCTTGGAGTATGTTCTACCTCCCGTCTGGAGACCACTGCCAGACAGTAACTCGCTAACACTGCATTATTTAGTACGGCCATCAAGCACGGCACAACGACCCCCGCGACCAGGCAGTTGCATGGCTACGATTATTACTCCGACGATGAGATCAAATCAGCGCTTGTTTATCCGGGAGAGAAGCCGCTGAGCTGCCCTGTGGATCTCGTTGTCGCAATTGTTCACATCACGCGGCTTCGTGCTCGAATCGCCGCCTCTCGCACATTGCCAGATGGGAATTCCAACTTTAATACCGCGGCAAGCCAAGTATTCAAGGCTATAGATGGATTTCGGGCTCGAGACTGGGAAAACACGCCCAACCTGGATGGAGGCAAGCCCACGCCAAATTTCGGATCAATCTTTCAAGTCGCCGTCCGGCTCTACGGCATCCTCACGCTTCCAGCGCGGGCTGTCTTGGCTGCGTATCCCCAGGGATGTACGTACCGCATTATACGGGCGGAACAGCGGCAGAAGCTGGTGGACATGCTCGAGAAGACTTTGCCGGCGATGCAGTACCCTATTCAGCTCGACTGGCCGTTGCTGGTGGCGGGGGTGGCCGCGGGTGCAGCTGACGAGGACCCGAAAGCGCTGCGGCACCAAGAATTTGTGCGCATCTGGTTTCAAGAAATTGTAGCATGGCCATTATCCGATACTGGCTCATTTTTATGCCTCCAGAAACTCGCAGAATTTTGGAACAGTGGCAAGACTGGGTGGGAAGAGTGCTTTTACGAGCCTACTCCATTTTAGCCAGGCGCGAAGCAGGATATATCAGATATCAAGACGGTTCTAGAGGTTAGGAAGTGTTTTGCTGTAAGATGATCTTAGGCCGCATTGAGCGCAGTGTAAAATACTACTAATTTAGCGTGTTACGAATGAAATCTACTACAAGAGTGGTATGCAAGGAAGTGTATGCAGAGTTGAGTGCTAACGGCCATGCGGCAGTCGGCCAGCGACAACCAGTGCTAGGACGAGCTAAGGATCCTGTCAAACAACCGTGGAAAAAAGTTTGAGTGACTTCGGCATATTTTTCTCCTTCTTTCTTTCCTAACAAAGAGAGAGAGAATGTCAAGAAGTTGAGCAGATTGAGCATCGTCGCCACTGCTAGAGATTGCAACCTTGGTTGAAAGAGCTTCCAGTTCCCTGCCCTCACATTCAGCGCACCGCTTTCATCTGGTGGACCTGGATCGTCCCAAGTCTGGAGAGTGGCGGGTTAGTTTATCTACGCTTGGCAATTGTTCATCAACGGCGCTGCATATTGTTTTCGCGCAAATCTCAGCAGTTTCTGCGAGATACTTCCCAGACTTTGGCCAATTCCGTTCAATTTTATACAAAGAACCAAATACAAAAAGCAGTATCCCCCTGTTCTCAAGCTGCGTTCAGTATCTGCATGATTTACACGATCTGCACTAGCCAGGCGCAAGTGCCGAAAGGCTGCTCCTTAGTCAGAAGCCAGCCCCCTCAGGACAGGGGTTGTCAGCATCAGTACAACCTGCTCGCTCTGCACACAATTGTTGCTGTTAATTAATATCGACTGCGGAAATACTCGTCTCAAATAAGTACCAATCACGAAATGGCATTTGCACCTCTCTTCTTCCTCCGGGGCCGCCAGCCGTCGAGGACGCCCAACTGGGACCGGCCGACCCTCACGCTGCCCGACTCGGGTGGCCGCCCGTTCAGCGGCTACTTTGAATGGCGCAAGGGACTCTTTGTCGGCGTGCAGCACTTCCCCGTCCACGATCCGCAGAGTGAACGGGGCACCCTGTACCATCCGCCGCCTCACTACCACCTCTACGCCGACGAGTACTTTCGCGTCATTCAGGGCGGCGGGACGTGGCACCTCTGGGACCGTGACGTGCACCTGAAGGCGGGCGACGAGCTCAAGGTGCCGGCGCGCGCCTGGCACTGGTTTGAGGGCGACGAAAAGGCCGACCCCCCCCTCGGCGTAGAGATGTACTTTGACAAGGGCCAGGCAGAGGTGGAGGAGCGCTTCTTTCGCAACGTGCTGGGGTACCTGGCCGACTGCCACCGGGAGAAGATTGAACCGAGCATCTGCCAGCTGCTCCTCTTTTTCTATCATTTTGAAATGATTCCCGGACTCAGGATTGTGAGATGGGAGACGCCAAACTTTTATTTGAACACGGTTGTCACGTTGATAGGCGCAACTATTGGCGTGTTGATGGGCTGCAAGAGCTCCTACGACGAGTATTATCGGCCACAGAAGAAGAGTCAATGAGATACCAAGATTGCATCAACTCTGGAATCAAACAAAATCCATTCTATACTCGTTTGAGACGAATTATCGACTCGAATCAACAGTTTGCCGCACACAGTGTACCGCAGTGATCCACTTGGAGCGCCCATTGTGTGTTTTAGGCTGGAATGTTGGAAACAAATGTTATTTGAAATGATATATATAGGCCTGCTATACTCCTTTTCGTTATACCAAAACAACTACAGTGTACATCTCAATGGGCGTCTGCAACAGGCTCTGTGCTGCAAGTGAGAATGGGATCCACGCTCCCACACGTACTTGACGGCTTGATGTGGCAGTCTGCTTCCAGCTGGCTCGTGAGCGTATATGTATCGAGGACAGTAGTGCCGTCCGGCTCTCGTGATCTGACTCTCCTCCGTCCTATTGTAAGAATGGTAGATGGTTTCCACACCCCACGTTGCGGCTCGTTCGACCTCTTCACGCACTTGATGTTTCGAAACAAGGGCCAAACCCCAGGCGCTGACACCACAAGCATGGACACAACACCTTCCCGTCCAGCCCAGTTGATTCCCGTGGCCTGGAGGAGCGAGTCGCTGAAAACAAAATATGTTCGCAGAAAAGTGCAGCATACTATAAAAAGACCAGAGCAAAATAAACAGCTAAGCGCAAGCTTACGCCGCAGGTTGACTTGGAGTTTCCACAGCATCGGGATAGGGAGTATCAGCAGAATCACATCGGTGCTAGGTGGTCTGCTGTTAGCAAAGTGCAAGGTGCAAATACCTTGGCAGAATCCACTGCTCCCTGTACTTACACCATGTTCAAGATACCGGCGACATAATAATTCTGAGGTCGGTTGGTACAAAACGCTGCGCTCTGCATTAGCAGCGCCTCTCATCCTGCAACAAGCAGGCGACACTTACGACCTGGCCATGGTTTTACCTGCCAAGCGCGCTGGATTGGCACACAGGCACAAAGGTGGGCAAGAATGGAGGCGACCCAGCACAGCCCTACGAACACAGACGTGTATTTGATGAGTGAGTCCTGGTACCAGACGCCAAGGCTGGAATGTTGTTTAGCATTTGACTCTAGGGACTCTTGGGAGACGTCATGACTTTTGACTTACCCGACTCTCGTAAACCAGCACAAGATGACAGCCTTGAAGGTAAAGACCATGCAGATATAAATGACCCAGGAGAAATGCACCATTTTGGAGCCTGGGATGTATAGCTGTACGTCTGCATCAGGGAGCGCCATAGCAGAATGCTCGTCGAGGGCTCCATTCGAGGGGTAATAGGCTGCGCTGCATCAGTATCATCATTGCATCTACGAGCGGGGACATGGGAAAATGTACGTAGTGACAGCAAATAGTCAATGGTTGTCAATATTGTGTATAATACCTGCGTGAGAGAAGGTCTGGGTAAGTGTGCGGCACAGGACATGCAACTTGGCGCGGTGATTGTACTGACGCTGGCGACGAAGCAGAAGAAGTCGGTGGCGTCAAAATTGCGGAAGCCGACGAGGCGCAATCGTGTAGCAAAGCGGAGAAGCATGACAAACATGGCGATGGCATATTCGGTCCATATTTCTATGACGAAGGAGGAGCTCATGATGAGAAGCACCTTGGGTCGCAGAACCCTGGCATGATGGCGGAGGGATCTTTGGACGAAATGAGTCGGGCGGCGGTGGATGTGGTGGCGAGATTGAGGGCAGAGTTGCGAAGGAAAACCTTCAAAAGATGCTGGGTGGACTGTCGCTCGATTGAAAGGGGGGGAAAGAAACTCAGCCTAGCCCGTGCTAGTACGAGACCCTAGCAAGGCTAGCAAGATGAAGCCGCCGGCCGTCGCTGCTACGTTGTGCCATTCAAGTTAGCAGAGTACGGACGGCGGCTTACGCTCTATCCAAGTTGCCAGGTAAGACATTGGCTGAGCCAGGGCCAGGTGAGAAGCTTTGGCTCCCAAACTGAATCACAGTGACAGATTCCGCGCATCGAGCCCGCAGCCAGTGTCTCTGCGCAAATGAGGCATCCCCTGCCAGTCGATACAGGAAGCCGGTGGCTTTTTGGGGCGGGGATGCCGTGCCGACTGGCTTTCGCGCTGTGGAGCTGGAGACGCTAAGACGTGGCAGGCATCAGGATGTGGTGTGGTGGTGAATCTGATGATTTGATTGGGTTGAGTTGATGATGATCTCTGCCAAACGCGGCGGCGGTGCAAAACAAAATTGGCTACAGGGTAGGTAGTAAGATGTGCCCCACAATTAGCCTTCCTCGAACTCCCCACCAATTTCATCTGTCCCACCGCCATTCCGCTCATCAACTCCAGAGCTACCTATTATAATGATGGCTGCGCCGCATGCATAGGGGTTCCGCGACATCTGTTTCTTCTACGCCGCGTTGTCTTAACCAGCTTTACCGATTTGTCCCGTTTGCCCTGGCCGGCTATCGCTCATCCCGGTGCAACAGCGGCACGTCGACGTAGCACTCGCTGACCCCTGCCTATACCTGGCTGGCCTAGACCCCAAGTCCGTCATGAGGGTGGCTGCATATTTTGCCAGTGCCTTCGTTGCTGCTTCGGCTGCCAACCAGCACACATGGGTCGCTGCTGCAGACGAACTGGTCCCCTGCGTTAGTACTGTTTCTTAGCTCGAGGTTCTCTGCTGCCAGACGCAGCACCGAAACATGACCTTGTCCAACACCTGCAAGATGCGAACCACGGCGCGTGCTAACTCGATTGGTTACCTGACTCTAGTGTCGGTCGCTCGAAGCCGTCCCCAGCTTGGGAGGCAAGGTGTATCTACCCCGTTCTGCCGCCTACGCGTCCCGTCTTGAATCGTACTGGTCGTTGAGCGCAGCCTTGCCGCCATGGTGCATGGTGCAACCGAGCAACACCGCAGATGTGTCCGTCATCTTGAAAACGCTTACCGCAAACGCATGCCACTTTGGTATACGAGCAGGCGGCCATGGCTCGTTTCCGCTGTCCAACAGCGTCAGGTCAGGCGTCACCATTGACCTTGGTACGTGGTTCTATCATCGCCCCGGCTTCTTTGACCCCAAGCAAAAAAAAAAAAACCTTGGAAATATTTCCTAACCATTCCGAATTCAGGCAACATGAACGCGACCACATGGAATCCCAAGACCGGGCTTGCATCCATTCAGCCAGGTGGTGACTGGCAAGGCGTTTACGAGGCGCTCGCCCCGCTCGGAGTCGTCGTGCCTGGTGGACGGGTCAGCACTGTCGGTGTTGGTGGATATCTCACCGGCGGTGGACTCTCGTTTCAACAAGCATCGCATGGCCTTGCTTGCGACAATGTTGCCAATTTCGAAGTCGTCCTCGCCGACGGAAGCGTCATCAACGCCAACGCAAGCTCACATGCCGATCTGTGGCACGCTCTCAAGGGTGGCAGCGGCAATTTTGGTATAGTCACCCGCTTCGACATGTACGGCATCGAGTACGAGGACCCGACAAAACCTGTCATGTGGGGTGGCAACCTCGCCTACCCGCTCTCTGCTGGTCCTGCGATTGCCGACGCCATGGTCGACTTCACCAACAACATCCACAAGGATGAGAACAGCTCCGTCATCCTGGCATGGTCCTACAATCCCGAGGTTGCAGCCGACACCATCATCAATGCCGCGGTTTATAATACGGAAGCGAGATCGAAGCCAACCGCATTCGATGAATTTTACGCCGTCAAGGGCATGCTCAACGACACCACACGTGTCACAAACATGACGGAGCTCACGGCCGAGTTGGGGTTTGGACAGGTTGCAGGCTTTCAGTACGTATTACTTGCTTCTTTCGAGCTGCCTTCTTTCCCACTCTACGTTACTAATGCGTTCACTGCTACAGCTACGTATGGTTTGACACCGCCTTCCGAAATGATGCTCGTGCTATCAAGTACGCGGTCGACCGATATTCTCAACTTAATAGCGACTTGAAGAGGATCGTCCCGTCACCAAGCTCACACCTAAACACAAACTTGTTTCTGCAACCGATATCAAAGTCCATGGTGGACAAGGGCATCCAAAACGGGAGAAATGTGATTGGTCTCGACAGGTTTACTGCGGATGGCACCAACGGCATTCTCCTTCTAGTGACGGCCTCGGTCAAGGACTCTGAATCCGAGAAGCTGGTAATTCCCAGACTGTCGAGGTTTTTGGATGACGTAGATGGCTATGCTGCGTCCCTGAAGCTGAGGTGGAATTGGCGATACTTGAACTATGCCCGAGGCGTGCAAAATGCCATTGCATCTTATGGCGACGAAAACATTTCCGCCATTCGAGCAGCCGCAGCCAAGTATGACCCTCGAAAAGTCTTCCAAAGGCTTCGAGGATCAGGGTTCAAAATCCCAAAGCGATGCACCAGGCCCGAGCTATAATGCTCAATCGAAAAAAAAGTGGGTTATATAGTATATAAATTCCTAATTTAAGCTCTAGAAATAGGTAGACATTACTAATATTTCCTTTTTTCTCCGTTAAGCTGGTTGACTCAGTATCTATGTGAATGTAATATAAGTTGGATTGTGTTTACCATCTATCAAAAGGTTCGCACTCAGCAGCTTGCAGCTCAGCGTAGTTAGTACAACTTTGTAAAGTGTGGCGATTTATCTACTAATGTACAGCTGTATGTCCCAATACAGTCCTCATACCCCATCGACACGGCAGCTACTCAGATGCCATTCATAAATTCTCACCGTGTTTCCCTTGAGAGTGCGCTCTACCTGTTGCGCTGCCTTGGTGCCGGAGCTCATGGCGCCCTCGATGGTGCCTGGGCCCATGGCCGCAATGTCGGCTCCCGCGAAGCTCATGCACCCGTGACACTTGCGGATCTCGACCGCGCCGTCGAGAAAGTGTCGCGGCGCGTGCATCATCCAACCGCCGTGGGAGAACTCGTCTGCGTTCCAGTCGTGCCATGCGGTGTCAATGACTTCGAGATCGGGTACAAACTTTCTCAAGGCGGCCTGCACGGCGGGGATGTCGTCGTGCTTGATGCCATCTGATTGGGAGATCATGCACAGGATGATGGTGTCGTCGACCCCAGGGCTTCTCGGCGCGTATCGTGTTGAGCGGGTGCTCGCCGGGCGGCGCGAGGGCGGAGAAAGGAGCGATGTGGCCTGCGCACGCGCACCCATAGCTTGGAGCCGCGGACGGAGTTCCTGCACGGGCTCCGGGAGGGCGGGCGAGATGGCGAGGAGCCGCATCGTGTTGAGGGGCACGGCGACGACGACGGTTCTAGTCTGGATAGCCTCGCCGGACGCGGTGGACGGTGACGCCACGGCCGCTGTCGGCGATTTTTGCGACCGGCCTGCTGACGCAGCTTGGCCTTGGAGGTGCTCTGGATGGCCTCGCTCAGCTTGGTCATGCCGCCGGGGATGCACCACGACCCGGCCGACTCGAGCTCCGCGGCGTAGCTGCCAAAGTTACTCGCCGTCGGCTGCGTGGACCCTTGCTTCGCGTAATCGTGGCGAGGCCCGCTCAGCGCGCCCTTGATCAGATCCGTGTCGTGCTTGGACAGGCCCATGCCCTCGATCCGCGCCTCCATCGTCTGCATGTTGATGTCGCTGTTGTCTGCCGCCGTCAAGTCCCACGGCAGCGGGAACCGCCTGCTCGCGTTCTTAAGGAGCTGACCCACGAGCCCGTAGGCTCACCCAATCTAGTCCGTGTGCACTTTGCCGTCCGCGAGCTGGTAGTAGACCTCGGACTCCAGGGGCGGCTCGATGCGCGCGAGCCCGTGGCGCTCGAGCTCCGTCCAGACGGCGGCCTGTGTCCAGTGCACGTAGCCACCGCCGAGGTCAAATTGCCCGCCAAAGGCCTCCGTGGTGTATGTGCGGCCGCCGATGCGATCGCGGCCCTCGAGAAGAAGGACTGAGTGGCCGAATGTGAAGAGTTCGCGGGGCGGCAGTGAGACCAGCCGTGCCGGCGCCGATGACGATTGTATCGTAAACAGTCATGATGGGATGCTGTATTGTCTGTGTGCTGGTGGCTGACGGTGTTGCTTAAAGAGTGTTGCTTAGATGATAGCACTCATACTAAAGCGTTGGCCATAAAATGGACGCAGGCAGCATGTGTTGTACAAGTGGTGTATTGTGGTTGGGGTTGCAGTTGCGTTGAAATTTGTTGCTGCTGTAGATGAGATGAATACTGCCTGAACAACGGCAGATCCATGATTTATTTGCCAATTTACCCGCCATTTGTATGTGCTACCCAACACAACCCTCCATTGATCATCTAACGTCGTCAATCTTAGCTGCATGATTTCTAATCGCAGCCACACGAGCTCTTGGAATCTGATATAGATCGGCGCGGTCGGGTCCCGGTCAAGAATTACCAAATCGCCACCAAACCATCATAAGAAGGGAAGCCAGCCGCTTGCTGTGTACTATGATGGGGCCGGTGACCGAGGACCCGAGAGAGCTGTTTAGTCTGCTGATGGTGGCCTATAGATCAAAGCCTAATGCGGAAACGAGTACGTCAGCATCACTAGCAGCCTAATGCGGAAACGAGTAGCAGATAATGTTGACGTACTCTTTTCCTTGCTCCGCCTCTTGTCGCCAGTGTCATCTGTTGAGATTTCCCGAAGTGGAAGCCTGTTACCCTACGAGATTCAACTCGACTGCCGAGTGCCGAATGCCGTGACAAGCGTTTGACGGTGGGCAGCGGGAAGCTCCCACTCGAGCGCAACACCCTTTGGGCTGCGAGTATCAAGGTTTATGCTCCATGAACAAGATTTTCTAGCACTTCTTTTCGCTCGAGCGTATGCACACCGCCCGGCCATGCGCTTACCAGCATCTGCAATTGCGGCTTCCATAGTAGGAACTTGCTCGCATTTGGGAATGCGTTGCGAAAATTAAACTAATGAGCACATAGGAGTTTGGCCTACTGTGACTAGCTAGGGTTAGCTTGTCGGCGGCGCACGTTTTCCGCGGAACCTCACTTTATTAATGTCATTGATGGTTTGCATGCTGAGTAGCTGGTTACCTTCAGTAAGCTGGCCAGTGCTATACTAAGCACAAGCATTATAAGCAGGAATATAGCTTTACATTTCTCTCTATCACTATTCTATTTAGGTGGTGATTTTATTTCTTTTAGACAGGATGTCTAAAAATTTTGTACTTAGAGGCTATCTTAGTATACAGGACTGTAGAGCTAAGCTAGGTGGCCACTTTGCCACAGAAACAACAAAAATCGAGCAATACCATACCGTGACCGTACATCCTGAGCATCTAATAATGAAGCTTTAAGGCCCGCGAAAGGCTCACTGTCTCAGTCCTCGTCATCACTCTCTGCATTCCCATCCGAAGCTTCATACATAGCTCCATATTCACTAACAGATGAAAAAGCGGTAGTAGCCTCCTCAGTAGTCTCGTGCGTGCTGATCATCTCCCGTGCTCGGTGTATCTCTGGGATTTCTTCCTCGCTATGGTCGTCCGGGATCCGGGGACCTTTGTCGTCGTCGGTGGCATTAAGGAAAGCCTAAACCCTTGATTTGGTCATTGAACTTCCTTCAGCTGTTGGTGTTAAATCGATATTGATCGCGGGCATGTTTGCTCGTGCAGTGTCGCCTTGTGCCGTTTTGTGCACCTGGGTAGGCTGAGAAGTACCATGTCCGAATTGAGTGGTCCACCACGCTGCCGGGGGTGGGGGGAGGGAGGCTGGTCCGAGATCTTCTGGATAATCGGGAAAAAGGACTTTGAGTCGGGGGGCTGAAGTACCTGCTGAATACTTGTCGTAAAAAAATCCGAGATCTTGTGGAGGAAGAAGATCATTGAATTGCAAGGGACTATTGGAATCATAATTGCTAAAATTCCAATCAGGCTCTTTAGGAGGCTCATGATTGCGACGTCCTTCTACAACCATCTTTTGGAAATGAGCCAGCTCATCGGGCTTCGCCTGAGAAACTGCAGCACGCTTCATCAGGCCCCGTAACTCAGGGTCGTCAAAGGCTTTCTGCGCGGGGAGCGCAATAACAGGGTCCGTTGTAGCTGGCTTTACGGCTGCCGATGCAGGACTAGGCTCCTGAGTTACCGAAACCCTCGGAGGAGCACCTTGCTGTGAGGGTCCTGGGGACGCAGGAGACGTAGCTCGCACCTGCGAGGCAGCAGGGATGGCAGGAGACTGCGCATAAGTCGGGGCTGCTTTTGTCGTTGGACTAGGTACGGCTGGAGAAGCGGCGTCGCCTTGATCTTGTCTTAATCTTTTTGAAAATATTTGCGCGGCGCCCTGCGCTAGGTGATGCGCTCAGCAGTGCGGGAGATGCAGAAGCCTGTTGGTTCGTCGGCTGCGCGACAGCGAGCAGGTTAGGTGGGGCGAAAGCGAAATCAGCGTTGAAAGTCGAAGCGGCTGCATTCTTGTAGCTTTCATAAGCACTGTTCAGCGCCGATTGGGATATCATAGCGGGGCCGTCGATTATATTTGAGATGCGTTGAAAATCCATCCGTCTCGGTAAAGCGTCAGAATCAGGTGGTGCGTAGGTGGTTGGGGGCTCAGTGGCAGAGTCGCGGATGAGGGGAGGGCGGCGAGTGGAAGTAAACTTTGGTACGGCATTTGCGCTGGAAGCTGCTCCTCGTTCGATTGGGGCCTGTCCGAGACGGCGCCTGTTTTCTGAAATCAGAGCTGCAAGATTTCTTTGCATTGATTGTTCTGAGTCGCGTTCTGGGGTGGCCTCTGGCAAGGTTTGTATTGGGCCTTGTGGTTTTGGAAAGTGCGCGTGGAGATCACCGGTATTCCTCCCTTCATTCCAGTGGCCGTCGCGAGCATCGGTTGCACCCATTTGAGGCTTCTCGTCTGAGGTTGGTTGACCGCGACTTGTAAAAAGCCCTTTCTTCACCGGCCAAGATGCATTTGCAATTGAAGAAATTTTATCCACTCGCTTCAGCCGTCTTCGCTCAGCGTTCGGCTCGTGATATCTCTTTCGATGCCTTTCCAGCAAAGATCGAGACTTGAATGGCGGCAACTGGCAGCCATCGACCAGGCAGGGATAATATTGGCTGTGTTCGAGCTCATGCGTCAAGCACTCAGCTTCTGTCTGGAATCCTACCGACGCTCTCGGGCATGAATTCAAGCTGCATGTGAAGAGTGCTGTTTGGGCTTGTTTTTTGAATCGCTCGAAATCTTCTCGTGAAATCCCTAGGTAAGAATTTTGCTGGAGTAACCTTAAAACAACTATGCGGTACCGATGCAAAATCTCAGCAGTAGCATCATGAGAGACGATGACTGTAGCTGCGCTTGCAGAATTCTGGACGTTCTTCTCGCCAAATACACTTGCCTGAGAAGCAAGTGCTGCGCTCGCAAAGGGTAGTATGGCTGGAATGTGCTGTAGGCAGCCGACCCTTGAGCCAATTTCCTTTAAGTTTGTCACACCGTCTCCCAGTTGGATGTTATTCCCAGCCCGAACGCGCTGCAATTTTTGCGCCAAGCCGGCTGCAACGTTGTCAATTTTGGAATCTCTGTAGTGTTGTTCGTGGCATTTCTCAGCATATGCGATCAAATATATGGTCCAATGCTTGGATGCGGAATTCAAGAAAGCAAACAGTCCGCGTACGGCGAGCAGTTCCGCAGCCTGTGTGTGATTGGGAAGAGAAAAGGCTTGTGCTGCCGCAGACAGACAGGTCAACGTTCCCAGCGTGAGCTGCCTCTGAGCGGAGCATGTATCGAGAGAAAATGCGCTATCCGCATCTAAGAGAAAGCTGTAGGCGTTGAGCTGGTTAACAAACGTCAAGGGCTGCCAATCCTCACAACTTACTCTTTCACTGTTGCGTGAATATAGGCAATTGTCTTGTCAGGCCGCTCCTCCAGCAACGCAAAGCAATCTTGTACGATGTAAGACGGTACAAGTCGATCGGCGCTTTCGTCGCGCAATGAAAACGTGACCGCAGAAAGTAATTCCAGCCTCCCCATCGGAACAATAGAGAACGCTATCCATTGCAGAACGCACTTCACACTTTCGATTGACGCCGGGCTAAGATGAGAGACAATATTTGACACTATCTTTTGATAGCTTTGAAATTTGGTAAGATATTTCAACAAATAAGTTTGCGTGAATGGTGAGTACTCACAAGCCTTTTAGTTCAGGCGGTAGCTCGCGTAAAGCTTGTCGCAGATCCTCATTTGTGTGAAATAGCTGCTTTGACAAGTAATCAATAATAAGTCGCGCATATAAGAACATCCCTGTGTTGAAAGAAATTGTCAAAAAGGCTCACAATTTTAGAGGACATGTGAGGCTTACCGGCTGCCTTGCCAGAGATTTCATTGGCAAGCTCTGTCACTTCCTCTGTGCTGAGCCCCAACTGGCTCAATCGATCGGACGTGGGCGGCAACTGCAGTCTTCGCGCAGTATAAGCGTAAATGGATTTGTTAATACTCGCACTTTCATCCCCTAGGCGAACCAAAGTTCCCCGTCGGGCATCCTTTCTGGGGGACTCGTGTCGGCTGGTGAATAAGACCTTACAAACGTTTGCGCCCATCTGCCTGCCCCCGGCCGCAACCAGGCCCATAAGTGCTATGCATCGTGCTAGCCCCGTTGTTTCGCATGTATCTACTCCATCAATGATAATCCATATGTCCTTTTGGACTTTGCGAGATCCAGAGATGATGGTCACCATTTCCTCCACCATGAGCTCAAGCGCAGAGATGGTCAATGTCTTTCGATCGTTCATCAAGCTGTTGTGAATATATGCTATCGCATCATCGCTATGTGCGGAAAGCTGTCGAATAAGAGATTTCAGAATCTCCTCGTATTTTGTGGAAGACTCATAAAGATCGTTGCAAAAATGTCGAATCACAACATGGTCGTTGACCGAGCGGAACCGCGCAAGATGTGCAGCTACAACGCTCTTTCCGGTTCCTGCCGCGCCTTGAATCCATAGAGAAAACGTTGTGCCTCTGTTATTGAGCCAGGAGCCAATTTTTTCATGCTTCAATGTCCAAGCGCAGGTAGATTCGCTGCCGGCCGGGACAGCTCCGATGAGCGTCTCCCAGATTGAGTTTTGGTCGGATTCATTGACTTGAAGCCGCGCAATTATTTCTTGATAGCATCGCGCGGTGTGAGCCTTCTGATCGGATGAGATCTTATCCAGCCGCTCTTTCCTCTCGGCTTCCAATTGCTTTAGCAGCAGTTGGGTATCTGCAATATTTCTTGCGCTCGCTTCCCTGTCGATAAGCTCGCCGTGGCGATCGAGGCTGTCTAGAATCGCGTTGAATTGCCTTTCGAACCGACCCCAAGTAGTTCGGAAGAAACGCCCCCATCCTGGATAAGTGAGAATCAGCCATCGATAATTTTTTTATTCCACTCTTTGGATGGCCAAGACTATGCTCAGGCCTTCGCAGCTATAACTCACCATTCACGGTAAGGAACTTGTATGCGCATGTGTGGAACTTGACGACGTCTCGGTAGAAAATAGCGACAATTTCTTGAAAGCATGCATCCTCTTTGAAAGTCTGTCGCAGATTTTCGAATCGTGCGAGCGACCGCCCGATTTGTGCGTACGCCTTAATCAGTGTCTCGAAAGCATGAATGCAATCTGCACCGATCTGATTCCCAGACGGTTAGTAAACGCTGAAAAAGGGTGTGAACGGATTTGAAAATCCGTGTTTAAAGAAAAGGAGATATTTTTAGGGGTGAATGTAGCGACGCACAGTATCATGGCTGCTCAGACACTGACTGACCTTGAGGATAGCGACAATCGGAGCCCAGATCCACGGCAAGAATGGTGTGCCTTGACACAAGGTATCAACAACTTTCCCGTAGCATTCTAGTCCCTTCATGAGCGGTTCGAGTCGGCCCATGTTACGCAGAAGCCCTCTCGCCCCCAGTTCATTTTCGAGAAGTTGACAGGCTTTCCGCACACCTTCGATAGTTGTGTTGTTGAAATCGTGGGCATCCTGAACCGAGACTGCATTTTCCAGCTCCTTGTATGCCCGCTGTATCACTTCGCGCGCTTGTTTCGACGTCCTGTTGGAAAGGGGCATTCTGTCGCCGAGTGCTGATTTAATGCCTTCGCACAGCGATTGCACGGCTATAGCTGGGATGGCTAGAATTGCACTGCGACTGCCTTGTATATAAAGGAGGAGGCCTCAAGCGAACAGCAGTTGGCCAAAGCTTTGGTTCGCATGCATCTAATTGGAGGCACTGCAACACAGCCTTGTCCGCATGTGTTGTCACTGCCACGAAATGCAGGGAGGGGTGGCCACTAGAACTGGCCGCGAGCTCAGTCAGCTGCACCAAAACAGATATCATTATCCCGCCACCATTGCTTTTCATGAGACCCAAGTCCTTCTCCAAAAGTCTTAAAATACAACAAGGACATGAATTGTGTACAGAGAACTCTGAATGCAAGTTAATAAGCGGGTATGTGGCCACAGCAGCATGGTCAGACTGGCCACGCAAAGCGCAAGAGAGCGACTGATGACAACACTTACGGCACAGCCGCAGACGCCCGGCGAGGCGATGCTTTCGCTGCAGCCCCTACTGTCGGATATGCGCACACGTCTTTTAGTTCTAGTCGTTCCGGTATGTGGGAAACAAGAAGCTTACCGCCGCCCGTCTTACCGCCGCCCGTCTTACCGCCGCCCGTCTTACCGCCGCCCGTCAGTCATGTCCATGCCAGCGGCTTTCGGACAGCATCAGAACTGTTGCAAGGGGTTCAGACATACAACCACCGCTGGCCATTAGCAGATACGGGCGGTAGCAACAACAATGGCCAGAACAAGAGTATTCAGGAAATGGGTTTGGCGCAGCCCACTCCGTCTTCTGTTTTGTACAACTCTTTTTCACGAAGCAAACAATCAATAGTGTCGGCAGACTCCTTCTGGACAAAATCCGCTCCTACAAATGCTGTCTCAAGTTTCTCCGCTCAAATCGCGGTTCCTCAGCCGACTCAATATATGATGGACATTGAAACTGCCGTCGCCCCAGGACCAAGAATAGATAACGATGAGAGCTGCAAACGCCTCGATGAGGACGAAATGGTTTGCTTTGGTGTTGTGAGTTCCCACGCCATTCTATGAAAACTTTCTCCATATACCAGTCACCCAAAGATGGGATTTGTAGAAAATTAGAGTTTGGACGTGGAAAGCTGACAATTTTGTGACAGATAGGGGGAATTGCCGGAAAATGCGAGCGACCGCCGTCGTCCAAGACATCCGCCGTATATGAGGCGACTATTCTTTCGCCAAGTCGTTTTACTATTACGGGCGCTGCAGAAGCGCATGGACATATTGCGGCTGATCACTCATTTTTGCTGCAGGACATGCTCGACTCAGGTATCAAATTGCGCGTTCGCTGCAGTTTTGAGAATGGTGCGCGTGAGCACCGAAAACTCTTGTCATGCCGCCTAGAAATTGTCATATACGCCCCTTTCTCGATGCCGCAGGAGATTAAAGAGTGGTCCGAGCATAACGAAGTATATCTTCAGGACCCCACGTTTTGCTTTCAGGACGCAAAGTATTGCAATCCCCAGCGGCTATCGCTACATTTTGACACGCCGCGCTTGGTATCGGAGATCTTGCCCGATGCCACAGGCCATCTTATGCGTTTACGAAGCATCACAGATGACGATGATTTTCTCGACAAATATCTAGCATCCAAAGTGGCACTGCCAGAGACTCCACAACCGTCCGCCATCCAGACCATATTAAAAAGGTAAGCAGCTTCTGGCACAACAAAGGCACGAGGGAGCGCCAGCCTACAAACTCTTTTCAGGCGTAAACATGTTCTGACATAGCTTATAGTCACCAAAGACAGGCTCTCACTTTCATGCTACGGCGTGAAAGGGGATGGGCGCTCCGTGGTCCTGAGGCGGACATGTGGAGCATCTTTGACAATGCGAATGGGCGTTTGTAAGTGCTTTCGGGCAGACGCATGCGATTTTACCCTAAAAAATTCATTTTCAGTTACATAAACGCGCTTTCTGGAAGTGGTAGCAAGGAGCCGCCACCTCCGTTCTGTGGAGGCGTCATAGCTGATCCCATGGGGTTGGGAAAGACGCTTACAATGATTGCTCTGGCGGCCACAGACCTCGAAAACGTTACAGCTCATGGGCAAGTACGAAGCCGTAATGCATCCGTCTCGGCTACACTATTCATAGTTCCACCACCTCGTGAGTCTTGCCCAGCCACCGAGCGATCTTTCGCTAACTACAAAAGTCCTGCGAGTCTGGGAGAGTCAGCTGTCAGAGTAGGTGCTTCGGCAACTGCAGGGGTTCACTGTTGCTAACTTGATACAGACATACCGTTGATGGGGCGTTGAAATTTGCGCGACACCATGCAAAGTCGAAGCTTACGTCCTTTGGCGACATTGCTGGAGTTGATGTGGTGCTTACCACCTACCACACGCTTTCGGCGGAGTGGTCTGAGACGGGTAAAACCTCTTCTCTGCTGTTCTCTGTGAAGTGGAAAAGAATAGTTCTCGATGAAGGTAAGAAACTTGTGCCCGATAAATTATGTTCGAATCTAACACGTGTAGCACATATTATTCGCAACGAGTCATCGCGCATGTGCAGAGCAATGTGCTCTCTCGAGGCCGAATGTCGTTGGGCAGTGACTGGCACACCCATCCAGAACCACCTCAGCGACCTCGCTTCCCTGCTGAAATTTATTCGCGCCCACCCTTATGAGACGCGAAAACAGTTTGAGGCAGACATTTCCGATTACTGGAAAGATGGCAAAGCGCAAGAAGCCGCGCGACGCCTCCAGCTTCTCTCCTCGTGCCTGTTCCTGCGACGACCCAAATCCACCATTCAACTGCCGCGGCGATATAATAAAGAATATCCCGTCGACTTCACGCCGCGCGAGCGAGAAGAGTACAACAACATCAAGCACAGAACAACGTCCGCCATTGATGACGCTCTGCAGCAGGGTCTCGGGTCGCACCGATCGGGCGCCTACGCCAACATTCTGCAGCAGATTGAGGCTCTGCGCTTGTTTTGTGGTCTGGGGTTGCACTACCACGCACGACACGACGACGGCTCCATCGCGACACACCACACAGTGGCGGCGGCACCCTGGGATGCCGTGGCGCAAAAGACGTTCAAGCTGCATCTGGAGATGGGCTCGCTGCATTGCTCGCAGTGCCACGCCACCATCGACCTGGCCCAGACCATGTTCGACGACGCGACGACGGGCGTTCCGCTGTTTTCGCGCTGTCTCAAGTTTGTCTGCGCCGAGTGCGCGGCCAAGCTGAGCAGACGGGGCTTCGCGATGCCGTGCGGCCACACGCCCTCGTGTCCGACCGCGCAGGTGTCGACCAGCGTAGACGCCATGGACCAGGCCGTGGACGACCAGGCGTCTGCCGCGCCGCTGTCCACGCAGATGCCGTCGAAAATCGTGGCGCTAATCTCGGATCTGAAGTCGCAGCCAGTGCATGTGAAATCGTGAGTACTAGCCTGGAGCGTTGGGAGGTTTGCGCTAACGTGGGCAGGATTGTCTTTTCAACCTGGCGGCTGACCTTGAATGTCGTCGCCGTGGGGCTTGAGCAGGCCGGAATCGAGTATCTGCGCTTCGACGGGAGCATTCCGCAAAAGGATCGTCACGAAATTCTGCAGAAATTTAAACAGGACCCTGCGAAGCGCGTGTTGCTACTGACGTATTCCTGCGGCGCCGTGGGATTGACGCTCACCGAGGCGTCGCGGGCGTACCTCTTGGAGCCGCACTGGTATGCATTGCAGCTTTCCCGTGTTCTCTCCTATCTAACGAGTCGCAGGAATCCCACGATTGAAGAGCAGGCTCTGGGCAGAATCTGCCGTATTGGTCAGGATAAAGAGGTGACCACTGTCCGGCTCTTTGTCCGAGACTCATTTGAGACGGTATCTCTTCCGCACTCTTGTTGCTGAATACTGCTAACTCCTTTGTAGCACGTCATGAATGTGCAACAGTCAAAGAAAGATCTTGCGCAAGTGGCTCTCGCGCCGCACGACGGAGGCCTCGCAGATACGACCCTTGAAAAGTTGCAGGTAAGCCACCATCCAGATCCTACCCATGGCCACACCACTCATTCCTCTGCAGAAACTACGATCCTTGTTATAGCATGATGAGCATGATGCGTACTCGATAGCAATATTCAGCCTACGATTGATACCCGTTGAATCTCGTGTCCGTACGGTTGTCCCCCCTGCTCAGCCTCTTCCCTGTTTTCAGACCACGAATGGGGGCCCAAGAGCTGTTGTGTAAATACGCGGCTGCTATAAGTGGCCACCGCAACTAGCGCCTGCCTGCACGATGGGCGATCTGGTTGTTGGATGCGCCGACGGTCCGGCCACCAGCTTCCCCGAGACCATGAGACATGTACATACCTCCCGCAAGCCCAGCGGTCTACCTGAGGCTGAACGCCGATCATGACATCTCCACAAGTGTATTCTCAAAAGTAGCGAGCTCCTGCCAACGATGACCACGAAAAAACCTCGTATTTGGCCCCCATTTTCAATAACGCGTGGGGGGTCCCATTATTGCATCTCCATCTACGAGATGAAAGCCAGCGCTCTGACCACAAAGGCCACCGCAACGACATCCCTGCGAGACCTTCCTAGAACGGACGCTGTGGACCACTAAAAGTGATTCGTATCGCAGAAATAGCGTTCAAAAGCTGAAAGGTGTGCCCGCAACTCCCGCTGCGCCCAGATTCCACGTTCTTTTCAAGGCGGGCGCTAGCGAACAGAAGGGGGCGCGCGCGATGGGGCTCGGCACCTCGTCATGGTCTTCCCGTTTGGGCGCTGGTTCGCACTCCATGTCCGTGTTTGATTCGCTTCTTCGTAAGTGATGTCATTTGACTGACAGCTGCCCTGGCAAATCATTGACATGGGGAATGGGGATCCCTTGGCTCCTTGGCTGCGTCTGTCGAGGCAATGGATAAATAGGGAGACTTGCCCGGCACTTTCAGCAGATGTTTGTTTGACAGTAGTAATCAATTCAATTACATCAACCGACACAATGAAGTTTGCCATTCTCGCCTCCCTCGTTTCCAGTGCCGTCGTTGTCGCGGCTGCTGATGCGCCCTCTTCCTCTGCCACTTGCGTCGCCTACGACGGTAAGTTTTCAAAGCAATCATGTCCGGATTAAATTTGGTCTAATTGACTTGCCTCAGGTATTTGCTTCCTAGGCGGCAAGGACTACGGTCCTTGCTGCGGCGACGGCATCTGCGCCGGCTCGCGTTGCCGCAACCCTGCCACTCTCACAGAGGCTGCGACCGCTGCTACTCCTGCGCCTAGCTGCATCGCCTACAACGGTAATAGCTCAACTCAATCTGTCTCATACGCTGGTGATTAACGCGCTTTCAATAGGCATCTGCTTCCTCGGCGGCAAAGATTATGGCCCTTGCTGCGGTGATGGCATCTGCGCTGGCAGCCGCTGCCGTGACCCCAAGACGATCAACGCCGAGCCCTCCTCTACCGAGACCTGCGTTCCCTACGATGGTAGGCAAAGTTTACCCACTTTGGAAAATAATAATACCCGTGCTGACCACTTTTCGCAGGCACCTGCTTCCTGGGCGGCAAGGACTATGGCCCCTGCTGCGGCGACGGCATCTGCGCTGGCAGCCGCTGCCGCAACCCCGCGACCATTGGCAACGCTCAGCCTACTGCCTAAGATGGGTTGGCTCGCTGCTTCTGACAGCTTGGCCAAAGTTTTGCAATGAATAGAAAGAATTAGATTTTAATATATCACATTGAATCATGAGTACATGGTGCTTCACCAAGACAAGGTGCGCCCTAGAAGCCGAGAAGGCGACCGCCGCTGATCATTTGGTTGACGCCTCGCTGCACGACATCAAACCGGGCAATGTCGCATGATTCGCTCTCGAGGTGGTTAATGATGCCAGCCAGGCTGGTAAAGTCGCGCCAGTTGCCATTCAGGCACTGGAAGAGTGATTGTTGATCTTGTGCAAGTCAGCAAATGTGTTGTGATTACAGTTCTGCAGTGTGAAGGCGCAAGGATTCTTCAAGGAAATGGCAAAAGCGACTAATCAGGATTGGTAGTAGAAAAATACGTGCTGGAGGCGCGCGTGACTAGCTATGCGTCTGTCTGCACCCGCCAGCAAACAATGGGTGATTGCACAAGCAAAGAAAATGACAAAGTTGGATCTTTTGTCCTCATAAAGACGTTACTCACAATCATGCATAGATAGTTTGATGAGTGCTGTGGAGTGGACACGAGTGGTTCCGCGGCAGTGTTAATTGTGTAAAGACTGCTATTTTGGGATATACGCAGAGTTTGTTCGTGAACAACCTATACGTAAACGTCTTGTGCAAATACTGGATTGAAGTCAGTTTAATCTGGAGCTGGCTACTTGGTTGAATTGCGTCATGTCGCAGGTCGCTGTCATGTTCTGTTGGCTGTAATATGGTGTGGAAGGGAGAGGAGGTTGCCATCTACTGCATCCAAAATGCGCGCAAGGTAAACTCTGCAGCTTGAAACAACTGTTGTTGTTAGTCTAACGGGGCTTGTCACCCGACTTTTATTACATCTCACTCGAAAAGAACTCTTTGAGGCGCAGCAGTCGAGTTTTCATCTGCTGCGTATAGCACTTACACATCGGCATTCTTTACATAGTGTTAAGGTTTTCAGCAAGTGCCACGATTTACGTTACCTCTTCCATGTTCTCTATAAGAAGAGATAAATAGGACAACACTATACGTGCTCTTATTTCTCTCTCTCGAATTCTCTGCATGAATTGAGAAACTTGGCCGTCTTGGTGTTATGTCGGGTTGGGGCTACCTACCCTACAGTTGCCTAGAGGACGCTGGTCTCTTAGTTAGTCTGCGCCCATTTTGGGCGGCCCATGCTTGTGTACCTGTGCAGGCGTTAACTATAAAAGCCCACTCAGCCCGTTCTCCTCTGCGGACTCGTTATCAGATTCTGGGGTTGCAAGCCTGTCTGCGGTGTGAGGGAATGTGGCCATAGGAGCAACAGGAACTTAGCGTTGCGCGAAGGCGTTGAAGCAGTGCGGAACAAGGCCACAACGGATCACACTTGTCGGGAATAAATACCTATATTGCCATGCGGAGCGAGCGGGATGCCGGTGTCGCCATCCTGGGCTCCATTTTTGGCTGGCTGGCGCACCCATTTGGGGATGAGTGGACCAGCCACAGACAGGTAGTTAGCCTTGTAACTTAGTCAGTGAAACTATCGCGTATTAGATTGATCAATAGAGATCCCAACTATTTAGACTAACTACGGTCTCTTCTTACTTACTGATACCAGTTAATCTTTGTATTGTACAGCCCGGATTATCAGGCTAGTCCAACTATCGCAGTTCTCCTTGTCGTTGGATCATCTCAATGTGAGCCATCACGTAGCGTCGCACCCACACCGGGTGGCTGTTTCTCGGTGGGCTCGGGTCAGCATACCCTTGGTCGCGCAGGAGCGTTTATTACATGGCGCCACCTAACTAATATAATGAACGGTGACAAAAACAAGCCCTGGCCATCCCCCCAACAGGGCGGCCCCACGTGTAATGCCGTGCTTGAGGACTCAGCCTCGCGGAATACTTGGTCGCGGGCGAATGTTTAATACCCCTGCCAGGTATCTTTTTGACGCTAACTCAGATCCACGAAGACCTGGGTTCTCGCGAAGCATACCTTCAAGACAGAGACCAGGATACAGGTTAACGTATATAAACTCTTGCTTAGCTGTCTGTTGCCTGTCGATATCTGATCGGCGGATTGAACTTACTCATTCTACCAAGTATCCCTGTAACAAGAGCTGCGGGGTGCCCGGCGATCACCCAGTAGACTAGAATTGGCGAGGCTCGGACAGCTGCTTCATAATGTATTCGAGTCACAGACAATCAGGCTGGATGACGACTTTTACAGCCTCTTAGAGCGGCCCTTGGCGGCTGCGAGAGAAAGATTACGCACAAAGTAGCCATGCTGCATACACTAGTCCGAACTAGGTCCTATCTGCCGGCTTTCACAACTGGGCAACCTTATTACAACACCTTTCTTCCTCCTCTTCAGCGTTATAAAAATTCCTGTAAGAGTGCAACGCTAAACCGAGTTCCGCTGTTCAAATGGACTCAAACATACCGACTACCACTGCGGCATACCGCCTTTCATGTGAACGATGCCGCGGGAAGAAGCTGCGCTGCATCTGGCCTGCTGAGCAAACAGACGGATCATGCAACCGCTGCCTCCGAGCAGGAGTTGAATGCGAGAGAAAGGTGACTCGGAAGCTTGGTAGGCGGCCGAGAAAATAACAAACCGACACGCCAGAGGAGAAAGCGAGTTCGCCGACAGATCTCCAAGAGTCAGACGACTACTTCCTGTCGCCGCAACAAGCCCACCAAGATTGGCAACAACAGACGATTGACGGAGACAGCCAGCCCGTCACTCCAGGGCAGAGCTCAACCGGCCCAATCTTCACCCCTGCGCTGCATATCGATCATGAGCTCAACGACAGCTCCATCATTCGGGTCCCGGACGACCTGGGCGAATTTACAGAGGCGAGCCAGGCCGCGATATGCAATCAAGTCACCACACCTAATCCACTTCTACCCACATCGTCGAGCTCTGACATGATGATTTCAGAGCAAGAAATGGCCATGGGCAGCAAATTGATGTTGAATTCTCCGCTAGTCGTCTTCCGCGAGCCATCATTTCATAACCGTTGTCGACCACATCACCAGCATAATCATTCCGCCAAGTCTATAGATCTCGACCAGCTCGGCCGCGAGAGCATCTATGGTGGACTTGGGAATCTGTCACACTCGATGGGAGATGCATTCACTGACAGCATGAACGCGTCTACTACAAAATCTTATGGACAGCCATTTTCCATCTCCAGCATGTACCTAGACAGCACAAGTTCTAGTGGTACACTGATTTCCCACGCCACGCAGCCTTTTAAACACAATGACGAGTGGCGAAGTCGATTACCTGAGCTTAGCACCGAATTATTCAATCTACTGCCGCCAAGCGGACTCCCCTACCCGACATCGCCCCGGTCTGAGCAGGGCTTGGCTCTGACCAGCAAAGTAGTTGTGCACATGAAAACGCTCCATGAATTAGCGCGTCTCGCGGAAAAAGAGTGCAAGTTGGCTGCAGATAGGCTGGGAAGTGGCAGACAGCGCAGTACCGACGTGCACCTTTCAAAGGACAAGGCGAGTTGGCTGCTTTTCCTGAGCTGCTACGTTCGCGTGGTGCAGATCGCGAGGCACGCGCTGGCCAGTGTGTACTGGGCACTCCGGAGCGGCCAGGAACTGTCTGTGAACTTGCGGTCGGACAAGCTGATGACAGAAAATGAGCCGCATTTGGACATTCTGCTACTGCTACAGACTCTGGGCTACCGAATTAACGCAGTTGCCGCCATCCTGGGCTTGGCACAAAGGCATTGACTTCGCGACGGCCCCCAGAAGCAAACTAGCCATGATGGCGCTGATTCGACAAAAGTTGGCAGCGTCGACGTGCAATTTGGCATCGATCATGTAGCTGATTAGAACCTGGCGGGGGAATCGTGGGAGAGAGCCATATTTTCAAAACCGGAGAAGAAGATGGCTAGCATCATGGAGGCGTTACGTGCCGAGTACGAAATTGTGAGAAAACTCATCACATTAAAAAACCGTCACCGTAATACATTAACTGGTACTGAAAGTTCTATAGAGTATCAAGTATGGAATATAGATTTGGATTTGATAAAGAGTATGCCTTGTAGGATGTCGCGACGACACTGTTACAAGAGGTCAAATGCCTTGAGCTGGTTCTTGACACGCCTATTCTGCTCCAGCATGTTTGCCGCCTCCATGCGTATTTCGTGAAACACGGCGTCCCGTGCGCCAGTCGTAGCTACGCGACGCGTGCAAGGTTCACCGACAGGCGACTCTGGCGACGACACTGATGACGATGACTGATTTGTGGCTTCAATTCTGCTGACAAATTCGTTCATGGCGCGGACAAGCTGCGTGGAGTGATCGAGAACAGCAACCATCTGCAGCAGAATACTCATGCGCGGATCTGCCTGAAAGGACCCTATGTGCACAGGCGGGAGAACAATGAGCCCGGCGCGGGCATTTGCAGGTGGGCTCGCGGATATGTTTTCTGCGCAGATCATGATGCCCTGGAACAAGTAGTCATACATGGCGATGTAGCGCTGCCAGCAAGAGACGACCAGAGACACGGTGGCCCTATCTATTTCCACCGTGCCGGGGTGAAGAAAGTTGAAATTGTATTGCAGATCCAGGCGCGTCACCGTGCTGATGAACTGTTGGGTTAGATTGAGGGTTTCGTCAATGTCAAATTTGTTAATCCTGTTTATATGGGATGCATCGTTTGTCTGCACTTGCACAGCTGGCAGGGGGATGCTATTGACATGTCGCAATGCGTCCGTGTTCAGCTTCGTCAACAGGGATACGACATCGACATGCTTCTCTGCTTCTGGGAGTGGCGTCGCCACATCAAACAGACCGTCGGTCGAAATGTCTTGCATGGTGGCAACAGCCATGGCGCCATTATCCCCGGCAAGAGCCAAGCTCCAGTCCACATCCTCTAGCAACAGCGCCGGCCCTGAAGGTGTTGGCGGGGTTTCAGAGTATGGCTGCGGCGTTGTCGCCTGGGAGCGACAAGCTCGTTTCGGAGCACTCGCTGGGCACGGCTGATCCATCTCGGAAGCCGTTCTGAGGCCCGCGGCCGACACAGCGGCAGGCCTCATGCCCTGCACAGAAGGGCCAAACACGCACAGAGAGCTGGACTTGATGCATCGCCCGCAGCGGTTCTCGCCTGGCGCTTTTCCTGGGCAGCGAACCTTGTGGCTGTGGCAGCGGACGCAGGCAAACCGCACAGGCCGGTTTGGATCGGTTGGCATGATGTACTCGGGGCTTGTCTTTTCAGTTTGCGTGACTGCTGCCTTGCTGCGGCCAATGGACAGAAAAGGCTGCAACTCACACCTCATCGGACACACTGCGTTTATGCTCGATTCTAACCCCCGATTGCGTAAGCATCCTGCGCAGGCGCGGCCCTCCAACTATGCGAAACCTCATTTCGGCTCCATCACAGCCTTATTTCGACCAGGGGAGGCCGGCCACTGTAATCCTTAATTAAACGGCTGAAAAGGCTCCACATTCATCGATGATCAAAGCCACAATTATTTATTCCCTTTAGCCGTCCCAACTTCCAGCACTTCCGGCGAGTAGGGTCAGCCGGCCGAAGTGGCCCCCAACCTATCCGACTTGACCGACATGACCGAATCGGACATGTTGGGAGGTGGCGCCAGAGCCATCACATATCCGTTGCTTTTCGGTAGACCAGGCTCAGTGCTTCGGTATAGCGGGCAAGCCCCGTGCTGGCCCTGAGTGGCTGGCTTGGCTTTTGCGTCTCGTTCATATAAGCTAGTGTCAACTGCAGCAGTACGGCGCAGTTCTGGTGCTCGTTCATTCAAGCCACAGCCATCCCACGAGCCACTTTTTTTCTTTGCCAAGTTTTCATGCACCAAGACTATACTTGCGGCTACTGGTGTTTCTATTAGTCACACATCCAGTTGCGTCATTCCAGGACAATGTCGGACACGAATGATAGCCTGCCTCCCACCAAGGCCACAGATGAGGTGTCGCCAGCCAAACCGAATTACCAGGCCTCTACTAGCTACGGTTGGCGATTTTGGGCCATCTTTTTGGCGCTTGGATTAACCTCACTTCTTTCTGCCATTGAAGGGACTGTTACATCCACCGCACTTCCCACCATCTCTGGTGACTTGCATGCGGGCTCCAAATATGTGTGGTTTGTAAATGCCTACTTTCTCACCAGGTATGTAATTACACACAACCGAAGATCCATATGAAGATAATTGAACAAGAAGAAAAACAATGAATCTGATCAGTACAATAGCCTAGCATGCTTGCCTTTGTTTGGCCAGTTCGCAGACATTTTCGGTCGACGATGGCTCACCATTGGCCTCGTCGCCATCTTTGCCTTGGGTAGTGGCATCTCTGGGGGTGCCACTAATCTCGGCATGCTCATCGCTGGCCGCGCGGTCCAGGGTGTTGGCGGCGGTGGTATTCTTTTGATGGTTGAAATGTAAAGCATAAATCCCCTTGTCCGCTCTCATGTTTGACGAAGACTCATACCAACTGCTAGGCTTGTCTGTGACCTGGTGCCACTTAGGGATCGAGGCACCTTTATGGGTTATATTTTTGGCATCTTTATGATTGGAACGTCGCTTGGTCCCTTCATCGGCGGCGTCATTGTTTCCAACACAACCTGGCGATGGGCCTTCTACATCAACTTACCCGTCGCTGGCGCTTCGCTGATCCTGCTCACTTTGTTCCTGCATGTGGGCCACGAGGGCAAAGGCACTGTTGTTCAACGTCTTCGCCGAATTGACTATACCGGAAACGTCATTCTTGTGGCTGCTACGTCAGCTATTCTCATTGCTCTCTCGTTTGGTGGTTCAGACTACCCTTGGGGATCCTATCATGTTCTCGTGCCTTTGATCCTGGGCTTTGCCGGGATCGGACTGTTCGTGGCATGGGAGGCTTCACCGTGGTGCAAGGAGCCGACGATTCCTCTTCACTTGCTTGGCAATCGAACCACTTTGGCGGCATTGTTTCTGACATTTGTCCATTCTCTCATCGCCTTCTTCATCATGTATTTCATGCCTGTCTACTTCCAAGGAGTCCAAGGCACATCGGCTACTCGATCTGGTATTTTGCTCTTCCCTACCGTCATGACTATTGTTCCGGGCGGCTTAATCGCCGGTGTCATCATGACCAAGACTGGCCGATACAAGCCGCTGCATATTGCTGGATTTGCTCTTGTGGTCCTCGGAATAGGCTTGTTCATCATGCTGAACCGCCACAGTGGCATCGCCCTGTACGTAGTGTTCCAGATGATTTCTGGCCTTGGTCTTGGTCTGGCTCTGACCACGCTGCTGCCCGCTACACAGGCTAGCCTACAAGAGAGTGATACGGCCACTTCCACAGCTCTTTGGACATATATCCGCACGTTTGGTACTGTCTGGGGTGTCTCCGTCCCTGCTGCCATCTTCAACAGCCGCGCCTCTTCGCTCAGTAGTGGCGTCACTGACGAGGTAGCGAGGTCATTTGTCGCCAATGGAAAAGGCTATGATCACGCCACTGCTGCAGCGCTGGCCCAGTTGAGCCCGGCAGCCCGCTCAGAAGTCGTTGGTGTTTTTGAGCAGAACATCCGCCTCGTTTGGATTGTTGCTACTGCAATCGTCGGTGTATCCTTTTTTGCAGTCTTTTTTGAGGAAGAAATTGAGCTGCGAAGTGACCTCGACACCGAGTACGGCATGAGAAAAGAAAATGAGAAAAGAAAATGAGAAAAGAAAATGAGAAGAAGGAAGCGACGGACAAAGAGATAGTTTAAAAAGCAAAGGTGCACTTTCTAGAGCATTGGTATCACACTTTTGATAGAGCTGCCAATAGTGATGTAGTTATAGAGCGTGCCAACAGAATTAGCAGAAGGCACTTGCATTTTCAACTCTCATAATATCTCGCCCTTTATATCAGTAGAGTGGCTAATGCATTTTGAAGAGCTTTCGAAGAAAAGTGATAGTTTTTGACAGATGTGCTAGGTATGTATGAAAACGTTTGTGGAATTACCGCTGCTTCGACTAAGCTACCTAGCTGCAGTCTTTTTTCATCTACCGTATGCCTGCGTCGGCTGATCTCTAATTAGGTTTACGTTCCTGTGCTCTAGCATCTTATCGCGGCCTCCTTGGGTGGCCACTGGTGGCGTTCTGCGTGCCCTCTTGTCCCTGGCCAGGGTACTCTGACATGCGTATTAAACACAACAGCATTCCACAATAACACGTATTACCCTAAGGTCTCTCGAAGAAAAGTCTTTGATAAAATGATGACTAGGCTATGAATTGTATTTCATAACGACTATAAGCTCTTTATATATCTTGTGCAAAGGAGAATAATGCCGGGGCATTTGCTAAGCTATTCCAGTGCGTAGTGTCTTAACGAATTAGTAGTATTTGTCGGCGGGGCGCTCTGCCACCGACATTACGAAAGAGACTTCGAAAGGAGCGTGGACTGTCTCACCCGCACTGTTAATGTTGGCGAGCTTGCCATCCTCAATAAACACCTCGACCCAGGTAATGCTAATGACAGTGTTGTCCATGTTTATATAAGGTTCACACTCGACGTGCATCGCTTTGAAGTCGTTGTCGCCGGAGATCGCGAGCATCTGCTCAATATCTTTGTAATAGTACTCGATGATGACGTCGTGTTCATCAATGGACCAGGGGAGTTTTAAACTGGTGCCCACAGCGCGAGTACTGGCTGCGCTGAAGGCCTTTGCTAGTTATTAGAGCCGGCGGCTACACACCCTGAAGGCGGGGAAAAACTCTTACCAGCTGGTACTTGAGGATTCCATACTTGGTGTAGATTTTGGCGCCTTTCGTAGCATGCTGCGGAGACATGAACTTGTGAAACTCTGCCTCTGAGAAACCTTCCTTCCTGGTGTACGAGCCAGTGAGTCGGAGCACACGTTGCGGAACGCCAAACATGATGATGCTTGAGGTTGTGAACAATTTAGACGAAAGGGAGACGATTAAGGATGATGTGATTATCGAGGAACACTAACACCCTTGTATCAAGTACAATAATCTTCAGCCTAAGGGTGCCCAACTTCTCTGCGTAGTCGACGAGTTCGGACACTTTGAATCTTCGTGGCGTCGGCTTGTAACATGCACCCAGTTGACATGCAGTTTTCATATTTGAAATTGGTAAAAAAAAGTGGTACTACGCTATCGGAAGATACGGCTACATGGGTTCGGGCTAAAACCACGCCATTATAGCAACAATATGCGCACCAGACAGAGCCAGTCATATCTCCGAGCATCCTATATTTGGTGTGCGGAAACGGCTGCATTCGGCTAATTATTCCATTCGATCAATTTGCGTACTTTCAGCTTCTTGCTGAACACAGTCAAGACAAAGCCGATTTTCTGTTAATTTCAGAACTTGAAGTGTGCACGAATATGCATAAAAAGTTGGGAGTGCGTTTATACAGCGCTGAACGTCAGTCAGCGGCAATAGTGGACGACGAGGGGCGGTCTCTTTGGACGCGAAAAAGCAATGCAATTTGACGATTAATGCTAATCGAGTTAATTCATGTTTTCGGAGGTGGAATTTGTAATAATGTGCTAATCTATTGACTTGTATCCCCAAGTTAGGCTGTCAAGTACGACAGAGCCCCAAACACAGTGATGAGAAGAAGAGGCGCCTCAGCCAAAACCCATCGGATTACATTCATATTCACAAAAGCTTGCAAATTCTTGTGAAGATCATGTTTGTCGAATTTCTCATCACCATTTTCATCACTCTTCGTGATCGCTGACATCAGTTTCCACGACTACGGAGCATTCGCAAGGCGCGAGAGTGCGAGCACCAATCCGACCGAATACATTTTCCACTGCGGGATTCTGTGCCAGATTGCGACGCCCAAGAAACCGTAGGAGGCAAACTCGAGCGCGACGACCACGGGTATGGCGACGTGGACGTAGTGGCGCATCAAATGAGGAAGAACGCCTAGAGCCGGTGGCGGTGCTGACTGGCGCTACTGGATTCCTGCGCCGACACATCCTCTCGGCCTTGCTCAAGGATCCCTCCACCGCGCGAGTTCACTGCATCGCCGTTCGTGTTGCGGCACGCATTCAGCTGGATGATGCGCGCGTTCAGGTGCACTTTGGCAATCTCAATGCGCCGCGTCTTGGTCTCGGCGCGGCCGAAGCGCAGGTCATCTTCAGCACGGCCGATACGGTTATTCACAACGGCGCCGACGTCTCCTTCTTGAAGACGTACTCGTCGCTCCGCAGAAGCAATGTAACCTCGACAAAACAACCTGTTAACCTCATCATATCTTTTGGTCGCGGCACTTCCTTCCACTACATCTCTACTGCCGGCATCGCCCAGCTTGCAACTGGGGAAGCGGCCAGCGACATTGCCAAGGACGGTTTTGCAGAGGCCTCGGCTTCAACTTGGACGCCTCCCGCTGACGGCGTTCGCGGCTACGAGTCCAGCAAATGGGCCAGCGAGAGATTCCTGGAGCGGGTTGTCCAGCAGCAGCAGGAGCAGCAGGAGCAGCTCCGGGTTGTCATCCACCGCCCGTCTTCCATCACAGGGCTGAGCGAGGATGACGGCCCGCCTGAAACTGATGTCGTCAACAGCTTGCTCAAGTACGCCCGCAAGCTTGGAGCGGTGCCCGCTGGTCTGGAATCCATCTGGAGAGGCTACATCAATCTCGTCAGCGTCGACGCTGTGGCCAAGAACATTGTGGCGCATCCGACGGTCGTGAATGGACCCGCGGTTCAGTACGTGCACCAGTCTGGCCATGAGGAAATTCCGGTGGAAAACCTCAAGGAGTGGCTGCAAGGCGAGTTAGGCCATGTCATTGAAACGCTGCCTCCTGCCGAATGGGTGGCCAAGGCTCGATTGCAAGGCTTGGATGACATGGTGGCGTTGTATCTGCAGTCCCAGTCTGCTTCTCAGAATACAAGTATGCGCTACTCTCCTAGGATTTTAAAGGATGTATAAGTATCCGCGGGAGGCGTTGAGTGGAAATGGTTGAATGACTTGCCTACAAAGATTTGATGCAATATATGGCTATATTGTATTTACGTGGCATGACTTGGAGAAGAAAGCATGACTTGGAGAATAAGATATACTGTGATTTGCGAGTGGCCAACCCAAGTGCTACCCTAGACAAAGACACAGCCAGTTCAACGCATGTTGTCAACAATTCTTCCTGCTCTTGGTCCTATCAGGCAGGGAAAGATATTGGGCAGGGTGAGATCTCATGATTGTTCGCTGTAGGCAATCATCAATTGATTTGGCGAGATGGGCACAGGCGTATCAATTCGTGGCGGACAGAGCCTCTAACGGGCGATGGGCAGACATTACCGGTATCATTGTAGACCAAGTAAAATGCCCGCAACTAGGTCTTGGTTAATCATGCTGTAACTTTTAGAAGAAAAATTGAACAAGGTAAAGAGGTTGTTGTTGTTTTTCTCAACCGCCTGCGCTGATTTGATTGTTGCTGGCAGGGCGGATTTAACTTGTGTCTCCTGGTCGCCTGTTTAGGAGTGACGAAACCGTGACGAGCTTTCTCCACCGTGAGAGCTTGTACCCGCTCATCGATGGCGAGCGGCGCAAAAGCAAAAAACTGCAAGCCTAGTGCTCGGCTTGGTCGAGTCTGGTCAGAGATCGGCCTAGAAGAGGGGAGGGCCCTGCAGAGGACCCAGACGCCCGAGGCTTAAAGATGGTAGGCACCGTAGGGAGTCCTGGTGCAGGCCATTCCAGCGGGTGCTATGGAGACGAGACGCAGGGAGTTGTGGCAGCATCATGAGACGATGGTTTGAACAGTGATGGGAGGCCAGAGGTAGCAGTCACCGAATGAGCAGTTGATAAAAGCAAGGGAAGAGACGGAGGGAAACGTAGGAGAAGAGAAGAGGAAGCAGATGAACAACGTGGGTGTGGCTGTTGTGGCTCAGCAGTGTGTATGTATGGTGCACTGTGTTGGGACTGTGTGTTTGCCGGGCCGTCAGAGTGGCAGGTGTCTGTGTCTGAGAGTGGCAGCTGGCAGGCAACGGGTAACTGGGAGCAAACGGACAAGAAAAACAGGCTGATGGGACAAGTGGGAGTAACAGAGAGACAGAGAAACTCGTCGTTTCTTTTGCAGAAAATGATATGAAATCTCAATCATGGTTTCTTTGCTTTTCCTTGTCTGAGCAACCAGCAAGACAACATCTCTCCCGCAGTGTTTCCCCTCTGTCCAGCAACAGTGGGCGACCT